>SKCR01051210.1:0-183158 GCA_019454045.1 Zanthoxylum bungeanum | reverse complement strand
GTAAAGTGATGTGACTTGATGTGACAAGTGATGTGTGTGGTTGGCATTTAAAACCAATTACTTTGAAATGAATTGGATTTAAATTTCAAGTGCATTTGGTATATAAAATTGCAAAAACCGAATTAAAAGTAAGACCACACTTTTCATTTCCCTTTCCCCCCTCTCTCCTCTTCTTCTCCTCTCTTTCACTCTCGGTTTTGTTGTTCTCAAAGGCAGTGGACTGCCGAATTCAACCAACAAAATCAAGGGAAGCAAGTGTGTGTCAATGCGCAAGGTGATAGGGAAGTTAACCCATGAGCCGGGAAGCCATTCGGTGAAGCTTGGAGCTTCAAAACTTGAAGTGAAGGGGCGCACATCACTGTTCACAGCAGCCCACTGCCGCCCAAACAGTGAAGAAATCAGAATTTTTGTTGCCCAAATCGTCTCGCTCGCTCAACCGCTCGATGTAAGTATTCCGCACTTCCGTCGTTGTATTCACTTGATATTCATGCTTGAGTTTTGATCTTGGGACCTTGAAAAAACTCCAACAATGGCATCATGAGCTTAGGTTAAAAGCATGAAAAGTTAGGGATAAAATTTGGGCAAACTTGATTGTGAGCATGATAAATGAAATTGGATGGATTTGTATGCTTAATTGTGTTTGTATTGAAGATTGATTAGGTCAATTTGAAGAAAATTTGATTGGATCAATTTTTCCCCAAATTTCCTCTTGGCCGAAAATGATATATGTTTTAATGTCTTGGGATTTTTGATTTTTGACAATTGGAAGTGTTGGAATCATTCGGGATGATGATTTAACGTCGATTGCGGAATCAATTGGATTGAATTCGATTTGGACGAAAAATCCCCAAATTGCCAAGTATGTCATGAAACTTTAAATTGGGAAAAATGAAATTGAGCATGCAATTATGAAATTGGATGATTAAGTATGCTTAATACATGTTTAATTGATGATTGGTTGGATCAATTTGATTAATATTGTTTAGAACAAATTTCCCCAATTTTGAAAGTATGTCATGAAACTTGAAATTGGGTAAAATGAAATTGAGCATGCAATTATGAAATTGGATGATTAAGTATGCTTAATACATGTTTAATTGATGATTGGTTGGATCAATTTGATTAAATATTGTTTAGAACAAATTTCCCCAATTTTGAAAGTATGTCATGAAACTTGAAATCGGGTAAAATGAAATTGAGCATGCAATTATGAAATTGGATGATTAAGTATGCTTAATACATGTTTAATTGATGATTGGTTGGATCAATTTGATTAATTTTGTTTAGAACAAATTTCCCCAATTTTGATGTGTTGGCCGAATAGGAATATGCCCTAAATCTTGGTAATTTTGTTTCGTTGATCATTGGATGACTTGAAACGATTATGTGTATGTTGATTTGATGTCGAATTGGTTTTAATTGGATTGAAACAATCGGACATGTAATTAACCTTATTGCCAAGAATAAAGTAAAGCATGTAATGAGTTTGATTTTAATCTTGACGTGTTGGACATGTGATGATGAAATTGAGCATGATTAATTAGCCTAATTTGTGTTTTGGAAATAATAGTTTAGGTGATTAATCATGATATACACTTTAGGTAATTAAATTGCGAGATTGGATTTGTGTAATTTAATTAATAAGGCTAATTTTGGAAATTGAGCTTGAATTGTTGTAAATGGGCTTATTGGGCTTTGTTGTACAAAGTTAGGTTTAGGCAAATTGGTTGGATCCAATTAGGCCCAAAACCGCTACCATAAAGCCAAATGCGACTTATGGACCTTTAAAGTTTAATTGGGCCTAATGGGCCAAGATTGATTTCTAGGCTTATGGGGTAACTCCCGGATTGGATTTTGGTTATTCGGTTTGACACGAATTGACCAAAAGTCCACGCCTTAAGAAATTAATTAAAAGCCCATTAGACTTTAATTAATTAATATTGGATATTCATCGGGCTTTGAGACCCGAAACGATTAAATTTGGAATTTAAGTCGTAAGGTTCGTAAATAAAGTGTAAGATTTAATTTGGAATTAAATAATTGGATTAGTATTAAATACATATTAAATTAGATTTAATTATGTAGTTTAATTTAATTCGAGAATTCGTACTTTAAGTACTTATTCGCAAAAACGAGTTTGACTCGAACAAAATCAAATCGTTGTTTGAACATTGGATGATCACTAATTATCAGATTAATTAATTGGATTAGATTGATTGATAACATGCTTGAGTGAATACATGGTTGCGATGCATGAATAATGTATATCGGATGGATATTAGTCGGGTGGGACAATTTTGGAAATTGTAATAAATTTGATTTATAAATTGGACCTGCGTGTCCAGCCTTATCACCTTTATACTCTTTGTATTCTCTTCTCACCTATTCCCCTCAATGTAATGAGGTTTCTTTAGAAGTGTAGTGTAACGGGTAGAAGTAAATACAAGTGCTAGCTTTGGAGAGAGAAAATGAGAGATTTGATCTAGGATCAATGTAAAGTATCCATCCGCATATCATTATTATTTTATTTTCATATCGCTTTTATTATGTATTTAGAATGCATGTTTAAGGGTGTATGATGATGAGACCTTAACAAAGATAATAAATTGGTAGCCAATTTGCACGCGAAAATCCCTCAATCTATATTAAGCGATTATCCTTCCATTGAATGATTCTTGTTCAAGATCCAATTGGCATTGGTTTGTTGGCCAAAGTCAAGACCTTGTCAATTGGATGTACTTGAATCATGAGGGTTTGTGTCCACATCGGTGTCTTGTCCAAGTTGTGATTTGTTGGCCAAAGTCAAGATCACTTCTTGTCCAACGACATTGATTACGAAACTTTCCTTGTCAATGGGTCCCGCTTAACTGGAATCATTAGGTTTGTTGTGCCAAAGCCAAGGCCTAGATGATTCGGAGGATATGGTTAGGAAATGTATTAGATACATTGGCATAAGTAATATGTTTAGGACTTGGATGTCCACCTAACCGGATCTGGGAATTGGATTGGATCCAATTGATCTGTGAGATCTACCTGGTTAAATAGCATACAGCTTGTTGGCCAAAGTCAAGGTTGTATGTTATTTAACAGGATCCTAGCCCACTAGGAAACACGGTTTCCCGAGTACTCCACAGAGGGTTAGAGGCTCGACGAAAAATAGTGGGAGGCAAGTATTGAATTTGCAACATTCGTTCAATTACTCGCTAAACACGCTCATTTATATTTTTTCGTCGTATTATTAATGTTAGTTGGACTAATATTTAAATTGTTGTTTTAATAAACAGTTGGACTGTATTATAGTTGATTATATATAATTGGATTATATTAATCAATATATTTGAATTAATTAATTTCAGTTTACAGTTGATTTTATAATTGGATTATAGTAATCAATGTAATTGAGGTTAATTAATTTGGATTATATTTGATTATATAGTTGGACTATTATAATCATTATAATAAATAGTACCACTAATCGTTGATTAAATAGTTGGACTATTGTAATCAAGATAAAATTGAAAAGTTGGATATTTAAAATATAATCTTGGATTAAAATATTTTAAATGATTTAATTTTCAAATTGGGAATAATTTCAAGATGGTCTTGGAAATTAATAAGTTATTTTATTTGATAAAATAATGATTATGCCTAAAGCCCGGAGTTAAGCGAATAAGTGGAATATGAAATTTGGAATATTCATATAATGATAACTTTAGCGCTTAATCCATTATACTTGTCAAAGTAGACTCCCTAATTTCTGAATCAAATTAGGATTAGGTCTTCTAGGAAGATAATAGGAAATATCCTAAGAAGGAATTGAAGACGAGCAAGGCTCTTACTTCAAATATGTTTGTCATAATTATGTTCACAACTAGTATTGAAATTGGATTTTAAATACTTAGTGTGATACATAAATATGTACTGTTGTGCAGAATCTGCTTTAAGCAGGATACTGACTTCAGATGAGATTACTCTGCGAATTGAAAACGGGACGATAGTCGCTGTTTTAAAACCGTAGATACCTAACTTTAGGAATTACCTTGGGTTTGTACTTAAATTAGGGAACTGTTATAATGTAACTAGTTTGACTAGAAACATTATCTTTATATCAGTGTATAACCCGCTGCGGGTGTACCTTTATATTCTAGAACACTAAAGTGTTTTATTATATAAAGATGATATTGAGATAAACACATTAGATGTGAATAACAGAATTTATATTTTGAATATAAATAATATCTCAAATATATAACATGACAAATAAATAGCTCAAACTGATTTGATCAATTAAGAAACTAATTGTGGCATAGTTGTCAGGGACACTACTAAACAAGAATCGTATATCCGCACTTTTGAAGAGCGGGTACTAGGACTGATTTGATTCTATTCAAATAAAGTCTACGAATCTAGTTTATTAAGCAAAGTGCTTAAAACACCTTTACTCGTGGTAAAAGTGAAAATGCCACCGATCTGTTAGCCCTAGTTCATAGTGAAGCAAGTGGGCCCGTGTCTAGCTAGGCTAGAGGTGGATATGAATATTACGTGACCTATACGGATGTGGCATCGCGTAATGGTTGTGTGTTTCTTTTGAAGAACACAAATCGAAAACTTTTATAGTTTCGACACGGAATAGACAAACAGATCGGTTATAGTATTACACCATCACGGTAAGACCGTAATGAAAATACTTAAGCAGTAAGTTTCTCGTATACTTGAAAGAGTATAGTATTCTTTCAATGAGGACTCCTCTCGGAACACGTCATTTTGACGGTGTGTCCGAACAGGATTAACCGAATTTTGTTAGACATAATAAGGTTAATCACGAGTCGCTTTGAGCTACCATTTCCTTCAACGGATAAGCTTTAAACAGTGCAAGAACTTATTTTGAATAAGGTTCCATAATAATCTGTTTGACAGATATCATATTAGATATGAACGGGAAAGAAACCGGGTTTCTCATTCCTGACTATTTGGGTATGCTTGGCATATGTTTGGATGATACCAAACTAAAACCCAAATATGATAAGTGCCAATTGTAGGTCATCCTAGGGATACCATAAGTATTGTACTTATACACCTCACAGAGACAATTAGATTGTTGCTCACCATGCGGTTTTCCTAAGAGGAATACCGATATGCAGTGGTAAGTGGGAGGATAGTATAACTCGATGAAAATCGGAGTAATACTGTTCTAGGCACTGAATCTTAATGGAACATATATAGTTCATCAAGGATGAAACTATACCATTAATCTTCGAATACACGAGAACAAAGGAAGTGATACGAGGTAACGACTCCCTATTATGACAAAGTGTCATGAGTCCGAAATGGATTCCATGTATATCAACCAGTTTGGAGACTAGTTGATGTACCACATGGCATTGTGCCTATTGGTACTATAAGTCTTCAAGGAAGACGTACATGGATGGCAACACCAACGTATAAAGCTAGGCTTTTAACGGAAAGGTATCGTTATCGACATTGTGTTGATTACGATTCAACCTTTTACCTATTGCCACGGTAGATCCATTTGGATAATGCTTGCTGATACGAGCATTAGTTCTTGGAATTATCGTTTTGATGTAATCATAATGGTATATGATTTAATTCAAAACGAAAATAATTCTTGTGTAAATAAGAGGGTTAGTGGGAGCGCACTGACAGTGGCTATCCTATAAAATAATGATAATACGTCATTTCTTGGAAATGATATTCCCATAAAATAAATGTCGGGGAAAGCTTGGCTTTCGAAATACTCTCCGTGGAATCGTACATTGAAAAATGTACAAGACCTGGTGTTTCATACGCTTTGAGCATATGGATTCACAAACAGGCTAATCCGAGTGATAGTCACTGGATTGATGTTAGGAACATCCGTTAGTATCTTAGAGAACTAAGGATGCTGTCTTAGTCTATGGAGAAGAGAACTTGAAGTGACTGGGATCACTGTAGCAAGTTTCCTATAACCGATAAAGACGACTAAAAGTCGCAAACGGTACTATACAGTTTGAATAACGGTGCAGTAAGCTGGAAATCTTCCAAGCAAGATACTGTTACCGCATAAACAACAAATGCGGGTTAATTGCAGCAGCTGAGGCAGCAATAGAAGTCATTTGGGTCGATACATATCTAATTAGATTAGATATAGTTCTGTTAGCAGCTGAGCTAGGCATCAGCACAGGCTAAAGAATTAATGGTCTCATCAACGATCCAGATATATACTTCTATATCATCTGATTCGTTCGGATCATACATCGTGGCGATGTGATGATCGTATAAATCGCGTTAAATGATAATCAAACAAATCCGCTGACGAAAACCTTTCCTCAGCAATTTGAGCGAACCGTACATAGTTCGGGTGTAGGACACTTGAGTGACTCGCTACGTGCCAAGTGGGAGATTGTTGGATAATATGACCCATAGCGTCACTATTTGCACAGAACATTGTGTTGTTGTAGCAAATTAACTATGTAATAAGGAAATTGCACTCTCATCATTTGTGATTAGATCACCATAGATATATAAATGAAGAGAGGTCCCTATGATTAGTTCCTGGATTGAGATGATATGAGACAGTATCAGTCCACGAAGGATTAATCATTAAATATCCCTAGCCGTAGTATTATCGAGACTGGACATCGATAATGCGGAATAGGCTAGTATTGCACTTGTGTGCGTTGTGAGGGCACAACGGCATAGTTCTCATATATATAAGTATTGGATACTTATGCAAGTGCGATAGGAGGTCGTGTTTCACCGATGGTACGGGAAACAGCTTCGCTCTGGATAGACCCTTCGGAATCCCATTGGTATTATGACTATGTGTCTATGGGAGGCCGAAATCAAGGTAGGTGTGTATAGTCTTAACCTGAGACTTGCATCGCTAATACTTACGATAATCGATAAACTTTGGTTTTGGTGGTAGGGGGCTTTGACCGGTTCTGTGTACACCACTTCTGGGTTTATCAGAGAGTCGTAGAGTATTGGGTGTGATGTCAAGACGGAAGTGTCACTTCAGTCATATTGGAGATGATGTCACGCAGGATACGGTACTAGTGCTCTTGAGTGTTGCGCAACCAATCGGGATATTGTGACCAGGTCATGTATATCCGATTATAGAGACTATGTTACCAGACATCCGATATGTGCTTCGGACGGGGTAGACACTTATCCAGCCCCAGCCCTAGCACGTGATTATCCGATACTGGGCCGATACGCACAATACTACGGTATACTACGCTTGATATAGATCCTTATTCCTGTAAGGATGTTTCCGGAGAATTGGATAGACATGGTGCTTTGCTAGAAGCCAACATTGTCTTGTAAATCGGTAAAACGTAGTACGAGGTACTTACGTGTTCGGATAGTCCGACGACCGATTTGACTACCAACATATCCGGGGATCTCATGGGTCGCTTCCCAAAGATTCACCGATGACGTATGACTCGCACTTATATTAATCTGGGATTAATTAGATGAGAGAGAAAATTAATCTGGGATTAATTGCGGAGATATTTTATCTAGGATAAAATAACGATTAAAGAGAGAAACATTAATTTGGAATTAATCGAGGAATTAATATATTTGATATATTAATCGAAATTGGATTTCGACGCGGAATTAAAATTAGATTTTAATTCGGGCGAACGAATTAATTTAGAATTAATTCGTTAGCGACGTGAATAGTGATTTCGCTTGGCGTAATCGTTTAATTACGACGCAACGGAAAATTCGTTAATTTGGAATTAACGAACCCGAGCCCGAGATTTTTACGAGCGCATTCGTATTTAGAATTCGAGTGCGGCACGTCAAATCAAGCGTCAAATCGCTAGTCGCATCTAGCGTCACATCAACGTCAAATCATGTCACTTTGAGTGATGTGACAATTGATTGGATTGATTGATTGATGTGACAATTGATTAGATTGAAAAGTAAAGTGATGTGACTTGATGTGACAAAGGTGATTGTGTGGTTGGCATTTAAAACCAATTACTTTGAAATGAATTGATTTAATTTCAAGTGCATTTGGTATATAATAATTGCCAAAACCGAAAAAGTATACACACAACACTTTCATTTTCCCCTCTCTCTCTCTCCTCTTCTTCTTCTCCTCTCTTTCACTCTCGGTTTTGTTGTTCTCACAAGGCAGTGGACTGCCGAATTTCAACCAACAAAATCAAGGGAAGCAAGTGTGTTTTTTGTGGCAAAACAAGAGTGCTAGCACACTCCGGGTTCAATGCGAAGGTGATAGGGAAGTTAACCCATGAGCCGGGAAGCCATTCGGTGAAGCTTGGAGCTTCAAAACTTGAAGTGAAGGGGCGCACAAATCACTGTTCACAGCAGCCCACTGCACGCCCAAACAGTGAGAAATCAGAATTTTTTGTTGCCCAAATCGTCGCTCAACCGCTCGATGTAAGTATTCCGCACTTCCGTCGTTGTATTCACTTGATATTCATGCTTGAGTTTTGATCTTGGGACCTTGAAAAACTCCAACATTTATGTGGTGTTAAAGGCTGTAGGGAGATAGTTTGTTGTGGTAATGGAGGCCTTGAGAGCTTGGTTGTTCTCGGCAATGTGAGGGTTTTTAGGAGGCTTTAGGCGTGAATGCTAGGGAAATTTTGGAGGCTTGTTCACGGCAATAGAGGGAGTTTTAGGGTGGCTTTTAGGCATGAATGCTAGGGGTTCTAAGGTTGTTTATGCTTCTTTTAAGGCAAGGCTGGGGTTGTCCTTATGCTATAGGGAAGGAATATTGTGTAATTATGGGGATATTTAATTTGGTGTATCATAAGGAAAGGATCTCTCAATTTAGGAAGGTAATTTGATTTGATTTGATTTTTATTTTTATTTAGTTTAGAAATGTGATTTAATTTAATTAGGAATGTGATTGATGAGATTTGATTTGAATCTTTATTTGGGAGGTAATTTGATTTGATTTCAACATGTGTTTAATGTGTGAATTTGTCATTTGGGAAGGGTGATGGGCGTGAATTGGTTTCTTGGGCGTGTGATTGGTCTCATTTGGTTGGGCTTGGTGTGTGGCTTGGTGGGTATGGGCTTGGTGTGTGGTTTGCGGGGGTTTTGGGCTGAGGATAATTTAAAACAAAGGTCCAACGAGCAAACCCAAGCTAAGCAAATGAAATAATCCAACAAGGTATTGATTTATGACTTTTTTCCTTCCGACGTCTGTTTCCTGCAACTTCCAAAACTTAAAAAGGAGTGCCTCTGTACGAGACTCATCATCGGGACTTACATGTAAAAATGCAGTGCCTACAAGTCTCTCTATAGTGTAGAGCAACTTCTCGGATCCCAGGACAATCCTGAGATTCATATCCCTGTCAGAAAAGTTTGCGCTATTGAAGACATTATCGCCCAGGATGATGTCTCTGACACTGTTTTTTCCTGTCATCTTAAATGCAATAGTCAAACTATTCAATTAACAATGTATGGGTACAGTCTAACTGTTACAAGAAAAATAATAAAATATTAGTCCAACTAATAAATATTTATAATTGATGAAATAATTTGAAAGCGCATATTTGGCAAGTATTGGAAGGAAATTACAAATTCAATACTAGTCTCCCACTATTTTTCGGCGAGCCTCTAACCCTCTGTTGAGTACTCGGGAAACCTAGTTTCCTAGTGGGCTAGGATCCCATTAAATAACACATAACCTTGACTTTGGCCAACAAGCTGTATGATATTTAACTAGGTAGATCTCTAAGATCAATTGGATCTCATCTAATTCCTAGATCCGGTAGGTGGACCTCCAAGTCCGAAATATATACCAATATATCCAATATATTTTCCTAACCTTTTTCCTCTGAATCAACTAAGCCTTGGCTTTGGCTCAACAAGCTTAATGATTCCAGTTAAGCGGGACCCATTGACTTTGGAAAGCTTCGTAATCCATGTCGATGAACAAGAAGTGATCTTGACTTTGGCCAACAAATCACAACTTGCCCAAGGCATGCGATATGAAACAAAGCCTTCATGATTCAAACACATCCTTGATGGACAAAGGTCTTGACTTTGGCCAACAAAAAAATGTCAATCTTGGATCTTGAGAATTAATCACTCAATTGAAGGAAAACACTTAATATTAGTTGAGGGTTTTTCGCGTAATTGGCAACCAATTAATTATCTTTGATTAGGTCTCATCATACACCCTTAAGCATGCATTCTAAAAGCATAATAAGGCGCGATAAATAAATTAATAATGATATGCGGATGGATATCTCACAAATTATTCCTAGAACAAATCACTCTCGTTCCTCTCCCCGGCTTGCACTATTCTAACTTCTACCCAATTAAATAATAGATCAAAGAAACCTCATGAACATTGAGGGGAATTGGTGAGAAGAGAATTACAAAGAATAAGGAGATAATAGGCTGGACACGCAGATCCAATTAATAAATTATAAAATTATTACAACAATTTTCAAAATTGGCCTCACCCTTCTAATATCCATATGATATACATTATTCATACAACTTATTCAATTATTCACACATAGTATGTTATTCAATCAATCTAATCCAATTAATTTATTTGTATTCTATACTAATTTCAATTTAATTCTAAATTAAACATTTACATTTATTTATATGCCTTACAGATTTGGATTCCAAATCCAATCTTGATGGGTCTCAAAGGCCCAATGACATCCAATGCCATTTTAATTAAAGTCCAATGGGCTTTTAATTGATTCTTAAGGCATGGGCTTTGGCCATAATGGATCAAACCCAAAATGCCAAGGCCCAATAGGAATCACCCGATTGCCAACAAATCAATTTAGGCCCATTAGGCCCAATTAAATTCTTTAAAGGCCCAAGTGATGTATATGGACTTTATGGAATTGGTTTTGGGCCCAATTGGATCCAATCCAAAAGTCCAAAACCAAACTTGGTCTAACCAAGCCCATTAAGCCCAAATACACACTTTTTACCTAATTAAACTTTAAAGGCTAATTATTATAATTTTAATATTCCAAATATCATAATTATTATAATTAAAGTGTATTAGCCATGATTAATTAATTAGACTTAATATTTCCAAAACACCAATTAACTAATTAATCATGCTAAATTAATCAATTTATGCTCAACACAAATTGAAGCAAAACATATCATTCCATTCTCAACATGCTCTTTGAATTTAACATAAACATTATTGACTTTGATTCCAATCTAATCAAACCAACAATCAATATTTATATCATGTATTTAAACACATCCAGTGTTGTTAAAAAAATTCAAAGTGCAGTCCACTACTATGGTGCAATCGGCCAAGCTCATAATTTTGTGATTTTTTGATCCAATCAATTTATCTCAAATCTAATCATGCACAACTCTAAGTTAACATAATCTAAGCATGCTCAAGCCTTCAATTTGAAGAAATCATGCTCAAAACACAAAAGCCCCAAATTAAAGTCTCAAGAACCCTAAAAAATTCAAGCTTAAAATTGGCTCATTATACCATTGTTGGTGTTCCTAGAACATGCCAATGATCTATTAAGCAAGAATGTGTGTGAATTTATTCATTATTAGTTGGGGAATAACTTACAATAAACAGTTTGGATTTTCAAAATTTTGAGTTGAGATTTCCAAGCTCCAAGCTTTGAGTGTTGATTCCAAGCTTTGAGTGAGTTTCCCTATCACCTTTGAAGACTCCTTTTAGTGCTAGCTTGTTTGATCTTGCCATAAAATCAAATAGAGGAAGAAAAGAGGCTCACGCCCATTTGAGAGAGTTCTAGGGTTTGTGTTTGTGTGTTGTGTGTTTTGTGTGTTTGGATGAGAAAGACTTGGGTTTTGGTAAAAGGATTTACCCTTTTCTCCTAAAACAAGGTGGTTGGGTTTTTGGTTTCACCAAAACCAAAACCAAGTGGTTGGAAAGTGAGTGGTTTTGGCATAAATACCAACCACCACATATGAAGTGGGCCCCACTTTTGAATTCAAAATTCAAACAGATTCTATGAATGTTTGCCGCGGTTCGGATCCGTTTAATCCGATTAAATGAATTTTCATCACTAAATAATTAAATCTAATTTAATTAAATAACTACGCTTCGTAAATATATTACGAATGCCATTTACGAATTAATTCTAAATTAATCTGTTTGCTCGTATTAAAGTCCGACTTTAATTTCGTATTGAAATCTAATTCCAATTAATATATCCGATATATTAATTTTAGCCCATCTAAATAAATTAAATAGAAAAAATCAAATTTAACTATTAAATTTATTTTACCGATTAATTCCAAATTAATCGCGTTCTCTCTCTTCCGAACACATTTAATCCCAGATTAAATAATGCCTCAATTAATCCGAGATTAATTTTCTCTCTCTTAATTAATCCCATATTAATTCTAATTCGAGTCAACTGTCATAGATGAATCTTTGGGAAGCGACCCAAAAGACCCATGGATATGTTGGCAGTAAATCCAGTTATCGGACTATCCAATTAAGTGCGTACCTTGTACCACGTGCTTATCGATTTACAAGACATGGTTGGCTTCTAGCAAAGCACCGTGCCTACCCAATTCTCCAAAAATATTCTTAATGGAATATACAATCTTTGTCAGGCGTAGTATACGTAGTATTTCGTATAACGATCCAGTATCGGATTTCACTTGCAAGGCCTGGGGCTGGAGTAGTGTCTGCCTCGTACGAAGCATATATCGGATCACAAGCATCTAGTCTCTTTAATCGGATAATCATGACATTGTCACATTATCCCGATGGTTGCAACACATTAGAGTACCAATTCTGTATCCCTGCGTGATCATCATCTTCATATGACTGAAGTGATACTTCCATCTTGACGTCACATCTAATACTCTACGATTCTCAATAAACCTAGAAGAGGTGTACACATAACCTGATAAAATCTCAATCGGAGCTAGTGTGCACATCGAGTTACTATTCATGCATGACTTTTTTCCTCGTTTTGTGTGATTCTGGGCAAGAATTGGAGAAATCTTCTGTAACATCCCGCCTAGGCCAGGATGGTACCGGTAGGAGACAAGAAAATCTATCTCCATAAGCCTCTAATTCTGACGAAATTTCGACATGATGTATGCACAACATCATGTAACCTGGCTTATAGCCAGCACCCTGAGACAACATGCTCAAGCAACTCAACAAATATGCAATCATCATCAAGGCCTCAGGCCTGAACTCAATGAACCAAAATGTAAATCACTTGGCCTCCGGCCAGAACTCAATATAAAGCTATACTATTACATATGCAACATAAATACAAATAAAAAACAACGAGTCGTGATGACCCATAACTCGACCCATGACTCAAAACTCTCTTGACTGCAATTGGGGCGATCCACTATCTTCAAAGTCTTCACCGGAAACCCGCTGGCTCAGTATGACTGCAACTGACCTGTAAAACTACAAACTATTGAGGGTGAGTCATAAGACTCAGTAAGTAATCATGCAAATTCTTATAAAGTTTGAATTAGTTGTCTATTTCTTATTCATTTCACAAACCTGTCACTTTGTTACTGTACCTTTAACTGATCACCACCTGCCAACTTTTGTTTTCTATTTACACTATCAAAGATCTATAATACATATATATGTATTCAATTTCTAAATCACCAACATAAGAAGTTCCATCATACTATTGACGCACTACACTGAATTCTGCATACTCTATATACCCGTTACTAATCTGGTCCAAGTATTTATTATAACTTTCTCTCTTTCACTATCTTGAAATGTCATCAAATCGGACAACTAAAGTATTATTCCTGTCAATCATTTAATCATGTGTACATATATATGTTACCACATCATCATCATCTCGTATTCTTACTCTATGTTCTTTCTAAGTAAGCATATAACTCATACATGCATCATTGATATATATACACTTAAATAAGATCATACTACTATACACTCGTACTTATAACGTGTTACTTCTATATAAATGTGCTCTACACAAAGTTAACCGTATATGCATACTGATGCAGACATGTCACAAATATTTATGTCAACTAAATACTTTCAAATGATGACTGAAATATATGATTTATATACATAACTTGTAAACTATACTCTACTTATCATGCAATGCTTTCATAAAATACTTCTTGAAATCTTTTTCTCTAATGCTGTTTTCGGAAAACTCTTTCTAAACATTCTTTTCTGAAAGTTTCTTTCTGAAAACTCTTTGCTGAAAACGTTACTTGAAAACTGGTTTCTGCTTTAAAATTCTGAATCTCTTATAAAATTGCTGGTTCTGGAAACTATTTCCAAAATCTATTTTCTTGAAAACTGTTTACTAAAATCTGTCTTTTGAAAACTATATACTGATAATCTGAAAACTATGTACTGAAAAACCTGAAATCTGAAAACTGCTCTACTTCCAGGACCATAACTCAACTGGACGTCTCTCTACACCCAGGACCACAACTCAACTGGGTGTGCTCTATGCTCAGGACCATAACTCAATTGAGCATCTCTGAAATCGGTGGTGCTCTACGTCCAGGACAACAGCTCAATTGGCAACGTAGAGCTCTACACCTAGGACAACAGCTCAACTGCCAGTGTAGCCACCACTAAGGACCAGGTACACGATCCTAAGCCCCCATCCTTGCCCTACATGTACACATGTTCTCTGTATCCGTCAATTCCAACTGTATCTCAAGTTTCATACTAGGGTGAGGTTTTGCCTCATGCCCCAAACTGTAAGGAACATCTCTTTCAAAAATATTTGAAAACTATTCTTTGTACTACTTTGAAACTTAAAAAAAAAGCATTCTTAGCTTTAAATTAATTTCTGAAAACCATAACATATAGGCATGCATATGCATTTCTTATACTATCATACACGTACATGCATTAAGTCATGTATGTCCATAATACACTGAGATTATTCATATGCATGCACTTCTCTAAGCATACACAAAACTTATCTTAACATTCCATATACTTATCTATCATGCTTAAACTCATTACATACATGCTACCAATATTGTATCAATTCACATTGGCATACTGAATTCATTCTCAAAACCAATACACACACGCACATACTTACTATATACAAGCTTACTTATTACTTCATGCAACTCATCTTATGTTCTATATGCTTAAGATATCATCAGCATGCTTGCTCACACTCAGTCATACTTAAATTAACATACATTAATATACTTGTAAACCATATACTTACATACTAAATATATGCTTATACTTATCTGTGTATGTACATGTGTTCTTATTTTGTATCCTTCTATATGTATCAATACATATATTTTTCGTTTCCTTACAAATTATCATTCTTTAAACTTTAATCTCATTCCCTATGGTGTAGTTTCTACAACCCTCAAACCCAAGTCTCATTATATAATATTCATAATTGTTTGCTCACGTTTTATGTATATGCTTATACTTTGTCATTCTAATACTTTCAATCTAAAGCTTACTGATGTCTTTCTACTTATATACATATATATATATATATAATATATATATAGATATATATATATATAATATATATATATATATATATATATATATATATACACTTCATGTTTTACGTTTACATATATATCTATAAAGTTTCTTTATTATTTAAGTTCAACCAAAAATTCGTCACAAGAAATCATCGCATGGATTACTTGCCTGGCTAGGCGAACGCTCTTAATCTTGGTCCGATCTGTCAAAACAATAGCAACACAAGGTCAGAACCGCTATTTGCTGAACTTTCAACTTATCTATACTAAACTTCCGGACTTTCTCGGAATACATGAATCCTAACTGATTCTACCGTTCAAACTTCATTACTCTAATATATGCTCATATAGTATTCTAAACTAGTTACATGGCTCGGATTCTCATTTTACGCGTCTGCGGCAAATCTTGCGGAAAAGTTTCCACAAACACTACGGAAAGGTCTCAAACCCTCCGAACTTATCCGGAACTATTTAATTATCTTCGTACTATCATAATTAGGTCATATTCATTATCACGGTCGTTAGACCATAGCCGTGCGAGAAACTCCATTTTATCGGAACTCGCTAATACTACCGGATCGATCTAATCTATTTCGTTTCTCCCCGGATTCTATCACATTCATCGTTTTAACATATTAAATCACATCCAATTCATATCATGGCAATTCGCTAAACTACGGAATTACTAGAAGCATCCGATAATAAACCGATACACTTTAAAATATAAAATTTTGAACGGAGAGTCGTACCAAAATTCCGAGGCCATATTCGGACTCCCAACGGCCATACAAACACGCTGGTGTCGATGAAATTCCGATCAGAGATACTGTTCATATCGGGTACTATTCACACACGCCTTTCTTTCTCGTTTCATGTGCAACCGTCGCTGTTCGGTGAAATCAACTGCATACTCGTAGTACTATCCGACGAGCAGGATCCTTCAAACCCATTCGCGCCACTGTTCTTCATCGTTTCTTGCCGTTCCCGGCGGTTCCTGAGGCGGCGCCGGCCACCGGCATGTGCGCCGTGGCCGGACGCACCGTACGCCGGTGGTCCGCCGGCGTGAACCCGTCCGATGGCCGCTGGCGCAACACTCCCTTCTTTCTCTCTCTTCCTGCGATCTCATTCTGTATTTCCTTCTTTTTATTTCGTTTCTTCCTTTATTTTTTGTATATGCTTGGTAATAATAATAATATCTTGTTCCTGAAATTACAAAAATGCTCCCACTTGAAAGGGTAATTTCGGAAATCTACAATTTTGAAGCTCTTCTGATGTGATTTTCGAAAGGTGTTCAAAACGATATTGTTCGTCTCGGAAAAACGAGTTCGATGGTTCAAGAATCAACTCGATCGGAGTTTGTTTGCTAATTCCATGACCAAAACTGTAAATTTTACGCGTAATATAAATATCGCGTAACTGATTCCTTGAAACGACGCGTTTTCTGATGCGACAACTCTTCACTTTATATTATTTCGACCTATATAACATCGCTTGAATTCTTATTCTTCATTATCATCATGCTCCGAGACTATAACATCAGTCCGGGAATCTTCTAGAATAGTCCCGAAAAATCTAGGATGTTACATTCACCCCTCCTTATAAAAATTTCATCCTCGAAATTTCTCCGTCCCTATAACTGCTGATCCGAACCTTGTCGCATGAGCGGAAACTATCTTACTCTAAAATCCACTGATATAACTTCTCTGTCTCAACCGTTAACTAATCAGTATCTATAAACTAGGATCCATAACGGCTCATCTAAGGCTTTAAACTGACTATACTGGTCTGATTCTCAACTCTGACTATACTGATCTGGTTCTTATCTCTAGCTGTACTGTTCTGGTTCTTATCTCAAATCCTTTGGCCTCACACAGGCCCTAAACTGATACTATCTAGGTCTTTCTAATTCTCCGATCTAAAAAGGCCGCAAAAGTACTTGCTTAATCTAATCTCTTCCCATACGGAGATAGCTAATCTATGCACATCAATCGAGTCACCCATGGACTCAAATTCAAGCAAGCAAAGCACTGAATAACAGAATCAAATCACATCGAACAATCATAGAACATACATACAAAGACCTACGTGGTCTTTACCAAACTAAAGACAATCTTCGACAACTGGATCACCATAATTGCAGTCACTGACTTCTAGACTATGCTACTGACTGACTCTTAAACCATGCTCTTATACCAACTTTGTAACATCCCGCCTAGGCCAGGATGGTACCGGTATGAGACAGGAAAACCCATCTTCATAAGCCTCTGATTCTGACAAAATTTCGGCATGATGTATGCAGAACATCATGCAACCTGGCTTATAGCCAGCACCTTGAGACGACCTGCTCAAGCAACTCAACAAATATGCAATCATCATCAAGGCCTCAGGCCTGAACTCAATGAACCAAAATGTAAATCACTTGGCCTCCGGCCAGAACTCAACATAAAGCTATACTATTACATATGCAACATAAATACAAATACAAAACAATGAGTCGTGATGACCCATAACTCGACCCAGGACTCAAAACTCTCTTGACTGCAATTGGGGCGATCCACTGTCTTCAAAGTCTTCACCGGAAACCTGCTGGCTCAGTATGACTGCAACTGACCTGCAAAACTACAAACTATTGAGGTATGAGTCATAAGACTCAGTAAGTAATCATGCAAATTCTTATAAAGTTTGAATTAGTTGTCTATTTCCTATTCATTTCACAAACCTGTCACTTTGTTACTGTACCTTTAACTGATCACCACCTGCCAACTTCTGTTTGCTATTTACACTATCAAATATCTATAATACATATATAAATATGTATTCAATTCCTAAATCACCAACATAAAAAGTTCCATCATACTATTGACGCACTACACTGAATTCTGCATACTCTCTATACTCGTTACAAATCTGGTCCAATTATTTATTATAACTTTCTCTCTTTCACTATCTTGAAATGTCATCAAATCGGACAACTAAAGTATTATTCTTGTCAATCATTTAATCCATGTGTACATATATATGTTACCACTTCATCATCATCTCGTATTTTTACTATATGTGGTTTCTAAGTAAGCATATAACTCATACATGCATCATTGATACATATACACTTAAATAAGATCATACTACTATACACTCGTACTTTATAACGTGTTACTTCTATATAAACGTGCTCTACACAAAGTTAACCGTATATGCATACTGATGCAGACATGTCACAAATATTTATGTCAACTAAATACTTTCAAATGATGACTGAAATATATGATTTATATACATAACTTGTAAACTATAATCTACTTATCGTGCAATGCTTTCATAAAATAATTCTTCAAATCTTTTTCTGAAATGTTGTTTTCAGAAAACTCATTCTGAACATTCTTTTCTAAAAGTTTCTTTCTGAAAACTCTTTGCTGAAAACTTTACTTGAAAACTGGTTTCTTCTTTAAAATTCTGAATCTCTTATAAAACTGCTGATTCTGGAAACTATTTCTAAAATCTATTTTCTGAAAACTGTTTACTAAAATCTGTCTTTTGAAAACTATATACTGAAAATCATAAAACTGTGTACTGAAAAACCTGAAATCTGAAAACTGCTCTACTTCCAGGACCATAACTCAATTGGACGTCTCTCTACACCCAGGACCACAACTCAACTGGGTGTGCTCTATGCTAAGGACCATAACTAAACTGAGCATCTCTAAAGCGGTGGTGCTCTACGTCCAGGACAACAGCTCAACTAGCAACGTAGAGCTCTACACCCAGGACAACAGCTCAACTGGCAGTGTAGCCAACACTAAGGACCAGGTACACGATCCTAAGCCACCATCCTGCCCTACATGTGCACATGTTCTCTGTATCCGTCAATTTCAACTGTATCTCAAGTTTCATAGTAGGGTGAGGTTTTGCCTCATGCCCCGAAAAATATAAAACTGCAAATAAACTTTTAAAAACTTAATCAAATTTCAAATTCTAAGGAACATCTCTTTCAAAAGCATTTGAAAACTATTCTTTGTAATACTTTGAAACTTAAAAAAAACATTCTTAGCTTTAACTTAATTTTTGAAAACCATAACATATAGGCATGCATATGCATTTCTTATACTATCATACACGTACATGCATTAAGTCATGTATGTCCATAATACACTGAGATTATGCATATGCATGCACTTCTCTAAGCATACACAAAACTTATCTTAACATTCCATATACTTATCTATCATGCTTAAACTCATTACATACATGCTACCAATATTGTATCAATTCACATTGGCATACTGAATTCATTCTCAAAACCAATACACACACGCACATACTTACTATATACAAGCTTACTTATTACTTCATGCAACTCACCTTATGTTCTATATGCTTAAGATATCATCAGCATGCTTGCTCACACTCAGTCATACTTAAATTAACATACATTAATATACTTGTAAACCATATACTTACATACTAAATATATGCTTATACTTATCTTTGTATGTACTTGTGTTCTTATTTTGTATCCTTCTATATGTATCAATACATATATTTTTCATTTCCTTACAAATTATCATTCTTTAAACTTTAATCTCATTCCCTATGGTATAGTTTCTACAACCCCAAACCCAAGTCTCATTATATAATATTCATAAATGTTTGCTCGCGTTTTATGTATATGCTTATACTTTGTCATTCTAATACTTTCAATCTAAAGCTTACTGATGTCTTTCTACTTATATACATATATATATATATATATATATATATATATATATATACACACTTCATGTTTTACGTTTACATATATATCTATAAAGTTTCTTTATTATTTAAGTTCAACCAAAATTCGTCACAAGTAATCATCGCATGGATTACTTACCTGGCTAGGCGAACGTTCGTAATCTTGGTCCGATCTGTCAAAACAATAGCAACACAAGGTCAGAACCGCTATTTGCGGCACTTTCAACTTATCTATACTAAACTTCTGGACTTTCCCGGAATACATGAATCTTCTCTGATTCTACCGTTCAAACTTCATTACTCTAATATATGCTCATATACTATTCTAAACTAGCAAGATGGCTCGGATTCTCATTTTACGTGTCTGCGGTAAATCTTGCGGAAACGTTTCCGCAAACGCTATGGAAAGGTCTCGAACCCTCCGAACTTATCTGGAACTATTTAATTATCTTCGTACTATCATAATTAGGTCATATTCATTATCACGGTCGTTAGACCATAGCCGCGCGAGAAACTCCATTTTACCGGAACTCGCTAATACTACCGGATCGATCTAATCTATTCCGTTTCTGCCCGGATTCTACCACATTCATCGTTTTAACATATTAAATCACATCCAATTCATATCATGGAAATTCGCTAAACTACAAAATTACTAGAAGCATCCGACAATAAACCGATACACTTCAAAATATCAAATTTTGCACGGAGAGTCGTACCAAAATTTCGAGGCCATATTCAGACTCCCAACGGCCATACGAACACACTGGTGTCCATGGAATTCCTATCGGAGCTACTGTTTGTGTCGGGTACTATTCACTCATGCCTTTCTTTCTCGTATCACGTGCAACCGGCCGTTGTTCGGCGATATCGACTCCACATACTCGTAGTACTCTCCGAGGGCTTCGATTTTATAGGTGACTCGGGATGTAAAATGAACCGACGAGCTGGATCCGTCAAACCCATTCGCACCACTGTTCTTCACCGTTTCTCGCCGTTCCCGGCGGTTCCTGAGGCGGTGCCGGCCACCGGCATGTGCGCCATGTCTGGACGCACCGGACGCCGGTGGTCCACTGGCGTAAAGCAGTCCAGTGGCCGCCGGCGCAACACTCCATTCTTTCTCTCTCTTCCTGCGATCTCTTTCTGTATTTCCTTCTTTATATTTCGTTTCTTCCTTTATTTTTTGTATATGCTTGGTAATAATAATCAGAATAATAATAATAATAATATCTTGTTCCAGAAATTACAAAAATACCCCCACTGGAAAGGGTAATTTTGGAAATCTAAACTTTTGAAGCCCTTCTAATGTGATTTTCTAAAAGTTTTCAGCGTGAAAGTTGTTCGTCTCGGAAAACCAAGTCCGATAGTTCAAGAATCAACTCGATCGAAGTTCGTTTGCTGATTTCATGACCAAAACTGTAAACTTTACGGGTATTATAAATATCGCGTAACTGATTCCTTGAGACGACGTGTCTTCGGATGCGACAACTCTTCACTTTATATTATTTCGACCCATATAACATCGCTTAAATTCTTATTCTTCATTATCATCATGCTCCGAGATTATAACATCAGTCCGGAAATCTTCTAGAACAGTCTCGAAAAATCTAGGATGTTACATCTTCACCACCATCTCGTAGTACTACTCGAGGGCATCGATTTGGCCGGTGGCTCGGGTCGTGAAATGAACCGATGATCCGAAGCCATAAAACCCATTGAGCGACCATTTTCTTCTCTTTCTCACCGATTTCGGCGACCCCTGCGACGGTTTCGGCCACCAGCAGGTGCACCATGGACGGATGCATCGGCGACTGGTGGTCCGCTGGTGTGATGCAGGCCAAAGGCCACCGGCGAACCTTGTTCTCTCTCCCTCTATCTCTACGCGTGTTCCTTCTCTGTTTTCCTTTTTTTTATTTGTAATGAGAATCTGTAAACAAAAAAATATCACACTTCCAAAATTACCAATTTGCCCCCACTTAGAAGGATAATTTCATAAATCAGTGAATCTGAAGCTCTTCTTATGTGATTTTCGAAAAGTAATCAACACGAAAGTTGTTCGTCTCGGAAAAATGAGTCGGATGGTTCAAGAATCAACTCAATTGGAGTTCATTTGCTATTTATGTGACCAAAACAGCAAACTTTACTCGTATAATAAAAAATCACGTAACTGATTTTTGAGAGGACGCGTCTTCTAACGCGAAAAATCTTCACTTTATATTATTCCAACTCATACATCATCGCTTGAACTCTTATTCTTTATCATCATCCTGTTATGAGACTATAACTTCATTCCGGGAACATTCCAGAATTGTCCCGAAAATCTGGAATGTTATATGTTCTTATCGAGCTCCATATCCACCTAATTCTTTCATTGGTCATTCTTCCGACAATTGACGTCAAGCAATAGGTTTGATTTATTCTTAATTTGAATAGTTGATTTCGGAATGATTTTAATTGTTTTAGAATTTATTTAAATAATTATTGGTCCTGTATTTTGGTATGCTCAGAAGTTCAAAATTAGTTTTTTCTTGTGTCTCATATGCAATTAGGGAACATATATTGGGAGTAAAAATATTATTGCCATGTCATTTTCCCAAAGAGATTTACACGAAGCTCAATTCCGATTTGCTCTTGAAGGTGGTGTGTTTGCTATTATTAGTTTTCTCGGTACCATAAAGATGTCGTATCCATATAGAGCCTTTGACATGGCTCATTGTTCTTGATGCTGGATTTCATGGGGAGCAAATGGTAATAATCACTTATAATTAAAATTCTTTTTTTCCCTGTAAGACATAATAAGTTAATATTTTGATAGTTTGATTTCATTTGTTGATAGCAGCTTTTTTTTTAATCCTTGAAAGCTGATATTTTTGTTATGTTTTGTTTGATGGGGTTTTATTATTTTGCTTCATAGTTTTAGATTTTATATATGCTCTGTTTGTTGTTTTGGATTTGTGTTGGGTCCAAGCAAAACATGTATAATTAAGTATGTGAAAAGTTAAAATACTAAGGTAGGAATTTTGGCTTCAAATTATCAATATAGAAACATAATGTAAATAATTTTCAAGTCATTTATCATGTAATATAAAAAATAATCAATTATCTTGAGATGAAACATCAATTCAAGTCTCACCCCCGTATTTCACTCATATTGAAGCTATTCTTCTCAAAAGATGGAAAAAATAGAAACTAAAGAGCAGCAGTTATTTTCTATTAAATTTTTTATGATTTTATTTAACATATGTGCCCTTCATATTGTAACAGTTCTTGAAGATTAACAAGTTTTTGATAAAATAAATTGAAAGCAATTGTCCAATTCCTGAAACGGTTTTCTAAAGTGGATTATTAATACTAGTGTATTATTAATGATCTAATCAATTTTAACTCTTCAAATTTTATTCAATAATCCCGATTAGTCACTACTAATTAATTAACTTAATTAAAATAATTTAATCAAGTTAGCTTAAGTGATCTAATCCATTTTAACTTTTAAAATATTAGTCCACTTATAGGTTTTAAAATTTAGAATTCAACGAACGGATCAAATGTCATTAAACCACTTAATTGATAAAATCACATTATTTATTCCAAAGGTACGTGGTATTGTATCCCGAGTGCAGACTATATTATTGTCCATTCGGAATCGGCTATGAAATTTTCGTATGGGTTTCCATCCGATATACCAAGAAAAAAATGTACTCAAAAGGTCCATTTGTATTCAAACTAGAATTCACAATTTTTAAACCTTTAAACCAATTAATCTTATTAATTTATTTTCATGCATCTTATATTCTTATTTAACTTTTAAATTTACATAAAATCATATTTTATGACTTGAATATCATGCATGTCTACATGTTATGGCATGTGAAAATGCAAGAGTAGGCACCCTAGGCTATATGACATGTTAATAAATATTTTAAAACATACATATTCACCCAGGCATGGGCGTCGCGGCCCCCATTGGTGGGAGTTGCAAAGCCCATAAAACCATAACCTAAAAATGAATCAGGTACTGTTTGCTTCACGACGCAGGTATCCTTGCATCATGACGCAGTCAATTCCAATTGCTTACTGGACTTATTGGAATGTGCGGCGTCGCGACGCAAGTAGGTTGGAGTCGTGACGCACGCAATTTTCCAGGGGCTGAATTTCAAAAATTCATCATATTACAAATTGCGTTAACCGAGCTCTCATTTTTCTATACTAATCTAATTAGTACAATAAATACAATGTATTCATTGGTCTTCAAATCATGCTCCATGGTGTGTTGTTGAGTTCTTCGCGGAATTTCTTCATCATAAGTCCCTCGCGGCATCGGCTCCTCCAAGTTAAAAAAAAAAGTTACAATTGAACTTATTACAAGGAAATGAACTTACAACACTTGAAAGTATATGACTTATTGTCTTACATTCCCAAATCTAAAATAAGAGCCGGAAAAAATTAACGATCAACGCAATACATTCATCTCATGAATCAAAATAAACATCCAACATATGAATATTTAAATCATTTATCTCATAAATCTAATTATGCCTACTCATCACAACATGCATATTAATATTTTATATCTAATATAAATTATTAATATTTGGTAACATCTCGAGGTATTTTAGCATTTTCACGTAAATATTAATTTTGTTTGAGAGGCTGTATATGAGCACATGATTTATTTTTACAGAAATTTGGGAATTATTACAAGAGATAAATTATAGTATAATGTAGAATCAAACTAGAGGGGCTGCATTGAAATTTAACCATTGGTAATTAATGGACCTAGATATTTATATCACATATCCACGTGTAATGCATATACCAACTAAATATACACACACAATTATATGGTACACACACGTGTTACCCTTTTAAAACACACACACACTTCATTCATTTAACAAAAACACATATCAGATACACACACACGTGATATATATTTAACACACAGAAAACGAAAAGGAGGGAGAAGGGGGAGATCCAGAAAAACCGAGAAGAGAAGAATCAAAAATCGAGCAGAGAGAAGAGATCAGAGGGACCGAGATAAAGAGAGAGAAGCCGAGAGATATCAAAAAAAAAAGGAAAGAAGAAAAGTAATTAGAAGCAAATTTAAAGAGGAAAGCGAGGAACTTAAAACAAAGAGAGAAGAGGCAAATGAAAAGTAAGTGAGCTATGTTATGATTTCCTTGAGCTTAGTTGATTTTGTAAATTTGGGTTTTTAAGTTGAATTTCGAAATTGGATAAATAATAAGATAAAATATGTCAATGTAATTTAGATTCTGTATTAATTATGGAAAATGTGAAGGAATTTGTAGGATTAAAAAAAAAAAAAAATTAAGTTTTGGGGAGGTTTCGGTTAACCCTCGAATTTTGTGGGGTTTTTGATTCATAATATTGATATATGGTAGTTGTGATTATATTAATGTTTTAAGTTGGGTTATGTCATGGTTTGGCTTGCAACCCTACGATTGATTATGGATATGGCCGAATTCTTGATATGGGAAAATGGAGATTTACTTATTTTGATTATGCTTATTTAGGTGTGAATTATATCTCTAATGGATCTATGATGTTAAACATATTTAAATTTTTTTTAAAAAAAAAAAAAAAAAAATACCCTCAAGGATTGGAAAATTAAGGCTACGGTTAAAATTAGTAACTTAATAATCTTAATGGGAGTTATCTTGGAGATGTTATAAATTGTTCAAGTGACGACTAGTATAAAGATAATTCATTGTATGGGAAGAAATATGTGAGAATGCCTTGGGATGAGTAGTGGGTACGAACGACTGTTGTAGTGGCGTGGAATTACTGTTTTGAATGTTGAATATCTATGAATATAATGGAGAGCTTATGTAGTAATTTTGACATATGTGTGGTATAACTTAGATATAACAAGAGTTAAGTTAAAATTTGACAAGTAATTTCAAGATTTTAACGTGGGGTTTTGATATGATCTTTTGACAATATAAACAAGGGATTACTATCTATTTTGGTTTGGTACGATAATGTTGTATGGTGTGTGCTCAGGAAGATAGAAACTTTCAAGTCTAGTATTATGTATGATTGGCCGAATTTGAAGTATAAAGGAAAATGTATGAGGTAATTTGCTAAAATAATGAGCTTGTGTAAATCATAAAGATTTGAAAAAAAAATAATAATAATAAGTGTTAGAATGTGTAATGTCTAGTAATATTGGTGATATATTGGAACATGTTGATGTTGATACTTGGTAATGAGAATTGAGTAATACATAAATGATCTGATTATGTAAGATAGATAATTAAATTCATGGTAATTGTGAATATATCTTAAATATGTGTTATAAAAATAAGTTTATGGTTTAAGTTAAAATTTTAATATTGATTATGTTTTAAGAATACTTAATATGTTCATGTTCTATATGTACATTTAAGTACGTGATTCAAGTTTAAATTCTACGTACGTGTGTTACGACTTCGAAATTTGCAGGTATGCTTTATGCTTACGATTTGCACATATGCTCTGTTTATAATTTGAGTACATGTTATATATTTATAAATTAATTTGTAAATCTTATATTGATAGCTTAAGTTGTGCGCATGTTGATTTGAATTTGCGTTTGATAGTAAATGTATGTGCTAAAGTGGATTAATATAATTTTTGTAGTATGTATGTATTGAGTTGAACATGATAAATAAGCATATTGTATGTAAGATGGTTAAAGATGAAGATATGAGAGGAATAAAATATATATACACCATTAGTTTAAAGGAGCGCATGAACATATGCATGTACATACATGATGAAACAAGAATAGTTTTGAAATTCAATGAGTTAAAGAAAGTATCAGAGATTTTTAAAAGAAATCATTTTTAGAAAATATTTGATATAATTTTGAGATTTAAAACACGAGTTTTACGGATTATATTTTTCGGGGCATGAGGTAAAACCTCACCCCAGTATGTAACTTGAGACACAGATGGAATTGACGGATTTATATACATGTGCACATGTGGAGGACTGGGGGGACGCCCCTAGATCCTCAGCGCTCAGATGGTATATTCTTCGGGCGGAGATGGGCTTTCGGGCGGAGATGCGCCTTCGGGCAGAGATGCGCCTACGGGCGGAGATGCACAATTTAGATTTCGGTTTTCAGGAAAATATTTTAGATTTCAGTTTTCAGAAAAGATTTTCATAAAGGGGTTTGGAAAGACAGGTTTTATAAAGAGTTTCAAGAAATAGTTTTTAGAAAACAGTTTTTCAAAAAGGTTTTCAGAAAATATTTTACAAAAAGCATGACATAATAAAGTAAAACATAAAGATCATATATTCTGGATATCATCTGGAGAACATGTAATTGGCATTAATGCATAATGACATGTATATATAATTAGTACTTGTGTGTGGTGTATGCACAGTGCATTGATGATAGTATAAGTATGTATTATGTAGAATAAGTCTTACATAATCATGACATATTAAAGTAGAGCTTAATTTACAAATTGAGGATATAAATATATATTTAGCTATCATTTGAGTTTTATATATATATTATATATATATATATATGCATAAGTAGATGGATATTGGCATGAACTGTATTAACATGAGAAAATTTGGTGGATGATAGTTTATGACGAATGATTCCATATACAAGTATGATATTATTGAGTTGGAAATAGTATTTTGAAAATGTATGTAATTGTATCGTTAAAGTTTAAATAAATTCGAACTTGGGACTATAAAGTTATAGATGTAAAGGTATATTAGATTTCAAACGTTTATGATAGGGTGATAATTTGTTATGTAAGTGGACTTATTTATTTGCATGTGAGGTATATTAGTGATAGAATTAGTATATGGAATATAAGACAGTTAAAGAGGAATGTTTAGTAGCAAGAACAATTTTTAAATCCGAATTGCTGATATTTCAATGAAATAAAAGAAAGACGAGTATGGTAAATGCTGGAACTAGATTGACAAAAAGTATATAGGTAAGTAATAAGATATCAGAGTAACACGGCGGAAACGTGATAAGAGTTAACTAGAGTAAATAAAAATATAGAAAGTTGCTATTTTAAATATTGAGTTGTGAACAAGATTCTTAAGTTTATATGTACGAATATATAGGGAAAATTAGTAACAAGTAACCTGGTTGTTAAATGACTGAGAAATATATATAAAATTAAGTCAGGCTTTGTAAATAACTAAATGGCTTTATAAACAACTCAGTGTTTGAGTTTTGCAGGTTGATGACCTGATCGATCGACCTCAGTCTTCAGAGCTTGAGGAGCCGGATAGCAGCGTTGCAGTCAGTCAGTCACCAGATCTTGGGCGTATAAGAGTCTTTTATAAGTCTTGTTGTAAAAAAGTTTAAGTCTGTACAAGTGTAATTGTAACAGCTTTAGTTTGTACGTATTTTCGGCACGGAGCCCAATTGTGTTATGACTTGAGTTTATTGTTTTAGTGTATATTATGAGTTGGGCCCTTCTGGTTGTATCGAGGTGCTGGACTTGGATCCAGGTTGCATGACTTTACGCAAAAGTCATGCCGAAATTTCGTCAGAGGCAGAGGCAGAGGCAGAGGCAGGATTAGCCTGTCTCCTGCCGGTAGCATTCTGGCTAAGGCGGGTTGTTACATATTTAAACTTAAAAGAGAGAGATTAAGAAAAAATTTCAACCTTAAGCTATGATACCAATTGTAGGAAAAGTCTTTTCCTTAGCGCAATGGAAGTTGTTATTGTGGGCAGAGACTGCGTATGGACCTTTAAAATTTTATTTGCTTTCTCCCTTGATGAATCTGAACTCCACCAACCGCTTGATGAATTTCCTTGATGTCCAACGCTTGGATCAATCACCCGATCTTCCAAGCTATGTCTTGAAACCAACAAACTGAAGTGTGGGCTTCACTCATAAAGATTTATTTCTAAACATTTTAGAGAAATGTCAAAACTCTAAACTATTTAGAGAAATGATTCATAATATTCTTTTGGCTTTGAGAAATATGGTGAAGAAGATCAAGTTTCTTGTTCACTCTTGTTTTACTTTCTAATCTCAATAATTGAAAAATAAGAATTTTCTTTCTACCTTACTCACAACTTTTGTGATGTTTTTACTCTCTTTGAATTTCTTTTCCAAAATGCTAAGTACAAAATTTCTCTTGATTACCCAACCTTTGAGTGGGAATAGTAGAGAATGTAAACTAAAGTCATTCCGCCAACATCCACTCATCTCTGAATGGTAAACACACTTGAGTGGAGTGTCAACCAAATCAATGAATTAATGGAAACATATAGGTAATTAGGTCAAAACTAATTAACAAAAACTTGGTAGAAAATTTAGCAAACCATTAAGGCATGTCTTGATAATGCATTTACCATTATCAAATAATGAGTCATAATTATCTCATAATTATGTGTTATCAATTATGATTTAATAATTATCCATAATTATCATTTGATTATCTTATAATCAAAAATATTAAAAAACATAATATTAAACAAATTTAATATAATTTTAATTTGTGACAAAAAGTTATTATTCATAATAATAATATATAATATAATGTGAGCATATTATTAGACAATCTAATTATATTAGGTTTGCTACAGTTAATCGAGCTAGCACGGGGACTAAATGTACCTACGGTTCCGAGCTCCAATAATTCGAAATATAATTAAACCCTTTGATCAAATATTACGAATTATTAACTCCGTATTATTCCACTAAAAATTCAAAGTTGAACTCTCGTTACCATAGATGGAAAATAAGCCGAACAACTTCGGTGTTCATCGATATAGTCATTACATATCGATATAATTCTTTCACGGATATCTCATAAATAGATCTGGGTTATAAGTCTATTATACCCCTCTAAATATTTTGTCTCTTAAACACCATTGATTCTATAATGAACAATTAATTCATAACAATTATGAATATAAATTTTCTATTCGTAATAGAAGAGTTGAGCGCTCAAATTGTTCAAGTCTCAAATCAACTCTTAAAAGAGATATTCTTCTACTTCTATTAAGAATGAGTGAATTCTATATCTATGTAAAATATTCTCAGCTTCACACCAAACCATATCCCAAAAATACATAGTTATTAGTTGGGAATGTTACACCAACCTCACCATAGTAAATCAAAGGATATAGTTTGTCATGTAGGAGTTCGTAATACACTCAAGATTAAGATCGAATCCATATATGACCATCTATTAGATAAAATGAATTTCTTTTGTTAACGAATATTAAAAGATATTCATTTTATTTGAGTGCAGTCCTATATGATCTCATCATACAAGGTGCCTCCATTCCCATATAACTACCTGAACTATCTCGGATCAAGGTCGTCATACAAGTATAGAATGGACCGCAACTATAGATAAACCACAAACAAAGTACCCTATTTGTTTGCTCTCTATGGACTATTTAGATTACTAACTCCATACTTAAATCCTCTTGTGTATCAAACATATACTAAGTCTGAAAATAGAAGAGTAATCAAGATAAACAAGACAATTGGACAATATGAGATTTAAATCAAACAACTTTGATTAAATGAATATTGCATTTATTATTATTATTATAATCAATTCCGTTTTACAATACATGAAGCTCTAGGGCATATATCTCAACACCAATAATGTATATAGTGCAGGTTGGAAATGTGAGTAAGAATAGTAATGATGAAAACTCAATCAATAATACTTAAGCTAGATTATTTGGAATAAGGAAATAAACAATTAGCACAAGGGAAAAAAATAAGCATGCAAATTCACAGTCGTAAGCAATTTCGGGAGAAAATTATGTTCCTCTATAGAAATTTTTATGAAATACCCTCCATGGACACCCAAATGATAATATGGAACAAACTAAATTTAACCAAAATTTTGAACTTTTTTGGGCTCAAGTGATCGCTGTCACTTAAGTCCCAAAAAATAGCTAAGTATCAACTCGCTGATGTTCAAGTCTGATATAATGGAATTCAAAGTCTAATTCTTTAAAAAGTCCAGTGTTGATGTTCTCTTTTCATGATGAATCTGACATAACTTCTTTTCTTTTTCTTTTCTTTTTTTTAAATGATTCACTATGTTTTCAGAAATGATTCACACAACTGTTTAAGAACATGTTTTTTTTCTTCAATATAGACTAAAGAAAAGAATGATAAGGATGAACGATATGAAGAACACAACAAAAAAATCCAAATCTAGAAATAAATATCAATGACGAAATAATATGAGGAACACAAAAAAAAAAAAACAAATCCTAAAATTAATAGCAATGACAAACTAATATGAAGATGGAAAAGAAAACCCTGATTTTGACAGAAAAATTTCAGAACAAAGTATTAACCTAGAAACGACAAAACAACAAAACAGAAATAAGATTCAACAAAAACAGAAACACAAACAATAAAGAACAAAAATTAAAATAGAATCAACAACGAATGAAGATAGGAAATCAGACCTTGGAACCCAAAGCTCAGATACCAAAAGACAAGAAACTCACTTGGATTCTTTCTTAAGCAAATCCTATATTCTTTCTTAAGCCTTAAGAACCTTAATCAATGATTTTGTAAGAACAAAACCCATCCAAGATCAGCCTTAAACCACCATGAGATGTTGCCCATGATAACCGAAAACATGAAATCAGTGTGCTTTGCTAGTGTTGGAATGTATGCCCTAGAGCTACATGTGATGTAAACGGTTTTATATGTTTTGAAATAAAACAATGCATTATTCATTTATCAAAAATTGTTTGTTTAATTTTCGCATATTAAAAATCATATTGAATACCCTATATTACTTATGTGCCTTCAGACTTAGTGTATAAATGTCATACACAAGAGGATTTAAGTTTGAAGTTAGTAATCTTAAATAGTCCATAGAGATCAAACAAAGCGGCTACTTTGTTTACAGTTTATCTATAGCTGCGGCCCATTCTATATTTGTATGGCGACCTTTATCCGGGATCGTCCATGTAGAGACATGAGAACGGAGGCACCTTATATGATGTGATCATATAGGACTGGACCCAGATGGAAATGACATTCTTATAATATCCGTTAACTAAGAAAGTCATTTCAATATACTAAATGGTCATATTTGGATTGATCTTAAATCCTGAGTGTACTACGAACTTCTGCATGGCAGGCCATGTCCTTTGATTTACAAAGATGAGGTTGGTGCAGCAGTCCCGGTCAATAGCTACGTATTTTGGGGGCATGGTCTGTTATCTAGCTGGAATGTTTTACATAGACATGGAGTTCACTTTTTCTTGCGAGAAGTAGAAGAGTATCTTTCTTAAGGGTTGATTCGGTACTTGAACGATTTGAGCGCTCAAGTCTTTCTGTTATGAATAGAAAGATTAAAATTCATAATGGTTATGAATAAATCATTCATTAGAGAATCAATGGTATTTAAGGTAAAAATAATTAGAGGGGTATAACGGACATTATGACCCAACTCTAATTACGAGATACTCGTGAAGGGTCAATTCATATGTAATGACTATATCGATGGGCACCGACTTGGTTCAGCTTAATATATCATTTGCGGCAACGAGAGTGCAGCTTCAGGTTTTTAATGGAATAACCCGGAGTTATAATTCAGAATATTTAATTAAAAGCTTAATTAATATTTCGAGATTATTGGAGCTCGGAACCGTAGGTCCATTTGGTCCCCGTGCTAGCTCAATTACTATAGCGGATTTAGTATAATTGGATAGTCCAATTATATACTCACAAAGGTATAAATATTATTAATATGATTAATAATATTATTTGTCACACTTGGAACTATATATTAAAAGTTAATATATGATTTATATAATATATTATATGATAAGTATTTATTATTAATAATTCAATTATATTGATATATTAAATAAAGGGCTAAGTTGTAATTTCCAAATTAAAGGGGTTTTGGAAATCCTTAATTTAATTTTGGAAGTTACAAATCTATAATGGTATTAAACCTTTTGATTTTGTAACATATTTGGCTGTATGGAAAGCTAATACAATTGTTGCAAAATTAATAAAAGATTATATGCCATTGCCGAAAATTTGATAAGCATAAAGGGAATGGATTTGTTTGTTTTGGAAACAAATAATCCTTGGCATTAATTTGGAAGTTATGACTTTCAAAATGGATAATTGCTTATTTAATTTTGTAACATCTTTTCAATAATAGTAATTGAAAATATGATGTTATAAAAATTGAATAATTCCTTGTCATGGCCGTTTTTATCAATATGGGGGGAGTGGTGTTTTTTTTTTTTTTTTTTTTTGGAATAAATACCCTAGGTATAAAAAGAAGATTTAATTTTCTATTTGCTACTCTCTCATTCTTGAAAACCCTAGCCTCCTTCTTCTTCTTCATTCTCTCTCAATAGTTGAGAAAAGAAAAATAAGAAAAATAAATTAAGTGTGATCAGATCTCAAAAACGTTTAGGGATTTATTTTGTGAATATAGCCCACACGACTTTCTGTTGGTTACGAGTCATAGCACGGAAGACTTTGTGGTGTCGAACAAATAATCTTTTTCTTCTATTTCCATAGGTCACGGCATTGAGGATTGGTTTACCTCATTGCCGTCCCTTGCCTTGTTGTTTCGGGGCTCTGCTTGTTTTCATTTTTTTCGGAATTTTGGGAAACACCTTGGGAAATTTTTGGGCCTGTATTGTGGCTGTATTTTGAAGAAAAATCTTACCTATAACATCACAGCAGGTCAAGCAAATGAGTGGTTGGTTTAGGTGCAGTTCGGGTGCATAACGGGTCCAAAACAGTCCAATATTTCACTACAGTTCAGGGGCTGTTCGAGGACTATTTCAGGGGCATTCCGGGGCTGAATCTTGTCCGAAACATAAGCAAAATTTCAGTACACATGCTGGTTGCATTTGGCTAAAGGAAGGGAAAAGCTGAAAAAATTTTCAAGTCCGATTCGTGTGCCTAAGCCGCTTCCTGCTCGAGGAAAGCGTTTCCTCCAATTGGCATCTAGAGCGAGGTTGAAAAGTGTTCTTAACCTTTCTCTTTTTCATTTAAAGTTTCTATTTTTAATATATTTATATGAGTTATAAATATGATATGCATGTTTAAATGAGTGGGCACAATGTAATATTTATATGATGAATGTTTTTATTATTTCATGTGATGAATGGATTTTGCATTGGTCGTAAATTTTTTCGGCTCTTATTTTTGTAATTGGTTTTATTTTTGGGATGTAAGGCCATAAGGCCATTGTTTACTTTTGTTGTAATTTTATTTTTCAATGAAAAATTTCAATCTTTGTAATTTGGAGCACCGAAGTCGCAAAAGGAGCCAACACCACTTTGGAGCGGGATTTGAAGACCAAGGGATGCCTTGGTGAATCTTATGTACTAATTAGATTAGTATAGGAAAAATAAGAGCCCGGTCAATGCAAAATAATTTTATGTTATATGTATGTTTATTTTGAATTGTTTGAATAACATGTCATATAGCTTAGGGTGCCCACTCTTGCATTTTACATGCCATAACATGTCATAGATGGATTATCATTATACACATAAAAATATGATTTTATGTAATTTAAAATGTTTAATTAGAATATGATATGCATAGAAATCAATTAATTAGATTAATTGGATTTATGGTTTAAAATTGAATTCTAATATATTGGGCTTAATTGGTGCATAATAAATTCCATGGTATATATGATGGAAACCCGGATATAAATTCCATAGCCGAATCCTAATGGACGGTAATATGGTTTCACTCGGGATACAATTCCACGTACCATTGGATTTTATAATGCACTAAGATTTATTAAAATATTTAATTAAAATTTTGACCTTTTAGAATTCCATAAATTTTAAAATTAGTGTTCTAGTATTTTAAGAGTTAAAATATAATAGCTCACTAATACCACTATAATTAAATTAGTTTAATTGAGTAAAACTATTAGTAGAGACTAATGGAATATTAGTGATACAATTTTTAAGAGTTAAAATTGGTTAGGTCACTTATGTCAAACTAGTGTAAATAAAAATTATGATTTAGCCGCCATAAATTTATCCACACTAGTTAAAATAAAATATTAGATATTTTATAGATAGAAACCTATTTTAAAATAGTGAGTGGGAGTGGGATATACGACAGTATATCCCGCGATCTCCGTTGTTAGTCCAAAAATGTGAGATTCAAAAGGCGCCTCGAGATGGCTTTGTTTTCGTCTCCCTACGGATGGTGTCCATTTTGGGTCAATATCAGGTTTGGGTTCCGAGAGGATAGAGATTCTATATGTATCTTGTGAACAGACCTACCCTACGGCGGCACTTCACTCGTTAAGTCCAAGAATACCGAAACGATGGGTTACACTCACAAAGGAATAATTAATTGTTATAAAAATTCCTTGATCGAATGAAATGGTAGTTGGTTAATATAAAATAAGAGTTATTCCCGCATATATTAAATTGTTTGAGATTGTCTCGATCTATCATGCAAGTACTTGACCTACCCTACGGCGGCACTTACTTGTGGGATGATAGATTTTCATGGCATAGTAATTCTCTTAGGTTTCTAATTCATTATTCATGGTTCATGCATCATGTTTAATTTTATGTTAAAATTATTTGATGATTTTAATATGCGATGAATGAATGTTAAATGCATGTTTATTTTATTTTTCAGACATGGTTTCTCCAATTATTTCCATACTTTCAAACGATAAACTAACGGGAGAAAACTATGGTATGTGGAAAAGTAACATGAACGCTATCCTAGTCTGTGAAGACCTAAAATTTATCCTGACGGAGGAGAGTCCTCCCGACCGGCCAGAAATGCTGGCCAAGCTGTGCGCGATACCTACTAGAAATGGGTCGCAGCAAATGAGAAAGCTCGTGCTACTTGTTAGCAGAGATGTATAAGGTTCTTGCTGTAAAGCATGAACCTATGGCTCTAGAATCTCAGATGATGGAGTGATTGTAGGGCATGTTTGGGCAGCCTCGGAGCGTAAATGCCATGAGGCCATAGTCTCAGCGATGACTGCTAGGATGAAGGATGGGAAATCAGTTCGAGAGCACGTCTTGAGGATGATGACTTATCTCAAACTGCTGAAACTCATGGAGCTCGTATTGACGAGCATAGCCAGGTGACCATGATTATGGAAACTCTTCCAAAGAGTTTCTTGCAGTTTAAAAGCTATTATGTTATGAACAAGTTGACTTTTACTTTGACCCAACTGCTTAATGAGCTTACCCATTACGAGTCCATGCTTGTGGATCCTCGTAAGTCCGGTGCAAGGCAAATGTTGCCGAATATTCTAATCTGCAAAGATGAAGAAGAAAAGCACTATGAAGGCTAAGGGAAATCCCATGAAGAAGAAGAAGAACAAGAAAGGCTCCAAGGATGCCAAGCCCAAAGGAAAATGTTTCCACTGCAACAAGAATGGGCATTGGAAAAGGAATTGTCCTAAATACCTTGCTGAGCTAAAGGAGAAAAAGGAAACAAGTAAATATGATTTACTCGTTATTGAATCTCTATTAGTGGAGGATGACAAATCTACTTGGATTGTTGATTCTGGAGCCACTAACCATGTTTGTTCTTCTTTGCAGCTACTTGATTCATGGAACGACCTTGCTGAAGGTGACTACACCATCAGGGTCGGGACAAGGGATGCCGTTTCAGCAAGAGCAGTGGGAGTTTCTAGTTTAAATTTCATGAATAATAGTTATTTAAATTTGAACAATGTATTATTCATCCCTGATTTTCGCAGGAATTTTATTTCTGTTTCTAAACTTTTGGATGATGGTTATTCAGTTTCTTTTAATAGCAACTTGGTTATTATTGGTAGAAATGGATTAACTATATACACAGGAAACTCAGAAAATAACTTGTATGTGTTAAGACCATTAACACATAGGTCACTGCTCAACGTTGAAATGTTTAAGGTTGAGAAACCTAAAACTAAACGGTCAAAGATTTCTCACAATGACACATATCTATGGCATCTTTGAGTTGGTCATATCAACCTTGACCAGATAAATAGTTTGATAAAGAACGGAGCCTTAAACGAGTTAAAGCTCAGGACTTTACCAGTTTGTGAATCCTGTTTAGAAGGAAAAATGACCAATAGACCTTTCACTGGAAAAGGTATAAGAGCCAGTCAACCACTTGAGCTAATACATTCAAATGTTTGCGGACCGATGAATGTAAGAGCCCGAGGTGGTTATGAATACTTCGTCACATTCATTGACGATTATTCAAGATATGGGTATGTCTACCTAATGCATCACAAATCAGATACCTTTGAAAAGTTCAAAGAGTATCGTGCTGAGGTTGAGAACTAATTAGGTAAGACAGTCAAAGCTCTACGATCGGATCGTGGAGGGGAATACCTTGGCAGAGATTTCGAGGAATTCTTAGTTGAGCATGAGATAGTATCCCAACTCAGAGCGCCTGGAACACCACAGTAAAATAGTGTTGCAGAGAGGAGAAATCAGCCCTACTAGATTTGATGAGATCTATGTTTAGTTATAGCTCACTACCTAGTTCATTTTGGGGATATGCACTGCAAACCGCAATGCTTATCCTTAATGTAGTTCCATCTAAGATTTTCCTAAGAATCCCTTAGAGTTGTGGAATGGTCGTAAAACTAGTTTACGAGATTTCCGCATATGGGGGTGTCCAGCACATGTGCTGAAGAATAAGACTACAAAGTTGGAGCCACGTTCTTAGGTGTGTCTTTTTGTAGGCTATCCTAAGGAAACTATGGGTGGATTCTTCTATAGTCCTGATGATAACAAAGTATTTGTATCGACAAATGCTACGTTTCTAGAGGAGGACTATATGAAGAAGTTCAAACCTCGGAGTAAGGTGTTACTAGAGGAGTTACTTGCTGGTTTGACCAGCACACCACTGTCAATAAAAGTTGACAAACACATAGCACCTTCGACATCTGAGAGTCAGATGCAAGTTCATCAGAATGATCTACCACCTAGATGCAGTGGAAGGGTTGTACTACAACCTGATTGCTACCTTGGGGTTAGAGAGGCATAAGTTGTCGCATCCAGCGATGGTGTAAATGATCTATTGACCTATCGTAGTGCAATGGATGATTCTGACAAAGAGAAATGGCTCAAAGCCATGAACCTAGAGATGGAGTCCATGTATTATAATTCAGTCTGGGAACTTGTAGACCAACCTGATGGGGTGAAACCCATAGGTTGCAAGTGGATATATAAGAGGAAGAGAGGATCAGATGGGAAGGTACAGACATTCAAGGCTAGACTAGTGGCCAAGGGTTATACTCAGAAAGATGGAGTTGACTATGAGGAAACTTTCTCGCCAGTAGCCATGCTTAAATCCATCCGTACTCTTCTATCCATTGCGCATATTATGACTATGAAATTTGGGAAATGGATGTCAAGACTGCATTCTTGAATGGAAATCTTGATGAGAGTATCTATATAATACAACCAGAGGGGTTCATCGCCCAAGGTCAAGAGCAAAAAGTTTGCAAGCTGCAAAGGTCTATTTATGGACTCAATCAGGCATCTCGAACTTGGAATATAAGATTTGATACCATGATCAAGTCTTATGAATTTGAGCAGAATGTTGATGAGCCTTGTGTATACAAGCGCGTCGTTGACGGGAATGTGGTTTTTCTTATTTTATACGTCGATGATATTTTACTCATTGGGAATGATGTAAAGATATTATCAAGACTAACTAACCAATTCCAAATGAAAGATTTGGGAGAGGCCAGTTATATTCTTGGGATTCAGATACTTCGGGATCGTAAGAAACGACTGTTAGCTATGTCTTAGGCATCCTATATCTATAAGATCCTTGTGCGATTTGGGATGCAGAATTCCAAGAAAGGCAATCTGCCTTATCAACACGTAATTTATTTATTAAAGGAACAGTCTCCTAAGACACCTCAAGATGTTGAGGAAATGAAACATATCTCATACGCTTCAGTAGTTGGTAGTCTTATGTATGCTATGTTATGCACGAGACTGGACATCTGTTTTACAGTGGGAGTAGTTAGTAGGTTTGAGTCAAACCCAAGATTGGATCATTGGGTGGTTGTGAAACACATTCTCAAGTATCTTAAGAGAACGAGAGATTATATGCTTGTGTATTCCGGTGAAGATATGATCCTAAGGGGATATACAAACTCTGATTTTCAGACAGAAGTCGATTCTAGGAAATCTACATCTGGATCAGTGTTTACCCTATGTAGTGGGGCTATAGTATGGCGGAGCGTAAAGCAATCTTACACTGCTGACTCCACTATGGAGGCTGAATATGTAGCAGCTTGTGAAGCAGCTAAGGAATCAGTTTAGCTCCGTAAATTCTTGGGAGATCTGGAAGTTGTTCCAGATATGGATAGAACACTCACACTCTATTGCGATAATAGTGGTGCGGTGGCAAACTCCAAAGAACAAAGAAGCCAAAAAAGGGGAAATCATAAAGAGGAAATATCATCTCATCAGGGAGATAGTGCAGAGAGGAGACGTCACCGTCACAAATATTACATCCGTAGAGAACCTGGCTGATCCGTTTACAAAGACCTTACCGGCTAAAGTTTTTGAAGGTCACCTAGATGGTCTAGAATAACGTGACATGTCCCATTTGCTCTAGTGCAGGTGAGAGATTGTTAGAATGTATGCCCTAGAGCTACATTTGATGTAAACGGTTTTATGTGTTTTGAAATAAAACGATGCATTATTCATTTATCAAAATTTTTTTGTTTAATTTTTGCATATTATAAATCATCTTGAATACCCTAGATTACTTATGTGCCTTCAGACTTAGTGTATAAATGTCATACACAAGAGGATTTAAGTCTAAAGTTAGTAATCTTAAATAGTCCATAGAGAGCAAACAAAGCGGGTACTTTGTTTACAGTTTATCTATAGCTGCGGTCCATTCTATATTTGTATGGCAAACTTGATCCGGGATCGTCCATGTAGAGACATGAGAATGGAGGCACCTTATATGATGTGATCATATAGGACTGAACCCAGATGGAAATGACATTCTTATAATATCCGTTAAACTAAGAAAGTCATTTCAATCTACTAGATGGTCATATATGGATTGATCTTAAATCCTGAGCGTACTACGAACTCTTGCATGGCAGGCCATGTCCTTTGATTTACAAAGGTGAGGTTGGTGTAGCAGTCCCGGCCAATAGCTACGTATTTTGGGGGCATGGTCTGTTACGTAGCTGGGAACGTTTTACATAGACATGAAGTTCACTCCTTTTTACGAGAAGTAGAAGAGTATCTTTCTTAAGGGTTGATTCGATGCTTGAAAAATTTGAGCACTCAATTCTTTCTGTTACGAATAGAAAGATTAAAATTTATAATGGTTATGAATAAATCATTCATTAGAGAATCAATGGTACTTAAGGTAAAAATAATTAGAGGGGTATAACGGATATTATGACCCAACTCTAATTACGAGATACTCGTGAAGAGTCAATTCGTATGTAATGACTATATCGATGGACACCGACTTGGTTCGGCTTAATATATCATCTGCGGCAACGAGAGTGCAGCTTCGGGGTTTTAGAGGTATAACCCGGAGTTAATAATTCAGAATATTTAATTAAGGGCTTAACTAATATTTCGAGATTATTGGAGCTCGGAACCGTAGGTCCATTTGGTCCCCGTTCTAGCTCAATTTACTATAGCGGATTTAGTATAATTAGATAGTCCAATTATATACTCAAAAAGGTATAAATATTATTAATATGATTAATAATATTATTTGTCACACTTGGAACTATATATTAAAAGTTAATATATGATTTATATAATAAATGATTATATGATCATTATTTATCATTAATAATTAAATTATATATGATATAATTTAAATGAAGGCTAAAGTTGTAATTTCCAAATTAAAGGGTTTTGGAAATCCTTGATTTAATTTTGGAAGTTACAAATCTATAATGGTATTAAACATTTTGATTTTATAGCATATTTGGCTTTATGGAAAGCTAATACAATTGTTGCAAAATTAACAAAAGATTATATGCCATTGCCGAAAATTTGATAAGCATAAAGGGAATGGATTTGTTTGTTTTGGAAACAAATAATCCTTGGCATTAATTTGGAAGTTATGACTTTCAAAATGAATAATTGCTTATTTAATTTTGTAACATCTTTTCAATAATGGTGATTGAAAATATGATGTTACAAAAATTAAATAATTCCTTGTCATGGATAATTGCTTATTTAATTTTGTAACATCTTATCAATAATGGTGATTGAAAATATGATGTTACAAAAATTAAATAATTCCTTGTCATGGCCGTTTTTATCAAATAGTGAGGGGAATGGTTGTTTTGTTTTTTTTTTTTTGGAAACAAATAACCCTATGTGTAAAAAGAAGATTTAATTTTCTTTTTGCTAACTCTCTCATTCTTGAAAACCCTAGCCTCCTTCTTCTTCTTCATTATCTCTCAATAGTTGAGAAAAGGAAAATAAGAGAAATAAATTAAGTGTGATCAAATCTCAAAAACGTTTAAGGATTTATTTTGTGAGTGTAGCCCACACTACTTTCCGTTGGTTACGAGTCATAGCACGAAAGACTTTGTGGTGTCGAACAAATCATATTTTTCTTCTATTTCCATAGGTCACGGCATTGAGGATTGGTTTACCTCATTGCCGCCCCTTGCCTTGTTGTTTCGGGGCTCGGCTTGTTTTCATTTTAATTCGGAATTTTAGGAAACAACTTGAGAACTTTTTAGGGCTGTATTGTGAAGAAAAAATCAGACCTATAACATCACAGCAGGTCAGGCAAATCAGGGGTTGGTTTGGGTACAATTCGGGTGCATAACGGGTCCAAAACAGTCCAATATTTCACTGCAGTTCGGGGGCTGTTCGAGGAATGTTTCATGGGCATTTTGGGGCTGAAATCTTGTTCGAACATAAGAAAAATTTCAGTACACCTGCTGATTGCATTCGGCTAAAGGAAGGAAAAAGGAGAAAAAAATTTCAAATCCGATTCGTGTGCCTGAGCCTCTTCCGCTGCGCGAGGAAATCATTTCCTACAGCTAGCAAATAGAGACGCCACTATGTTTGCTAAACATAGATGAGTTGATTCAAACTTAAAAAGGGGAATCCCTCCCTTACAAGAAATTCAGCCATAGCCAAAAAAGCAAAAGCTTGAATATTTCTTACAAATTTTGTGAATAATGCAAAATGATGAAGAAAGCAATTTTAAATAGTGTTACAACGAGAAACCCTAAAAGCATAAAGACAACAATACCCCTAAAGGCGAAATTAAAAAATATGCCAAAGTCTTCAAGTATTCAAAGGCCTGTGAAGCGTCATTTAAAACTGATTTGGGCCAATTGAAGTGGCTTTGGGCCCTCTCCATTGAAGCCCACATGTGTCTCTATTTGTTTGTTGCAGTTGGCCATAAAACTCTAAACTAATCCTGCATTGCTTTTGTCCTTCTGTCTTGTGATTGACTCGTCTAGTACTAACAATGGGTCCATTATGTTGCTGGCCATGTCCTTTGATGCTCCATGTGTGGCATGAATCATGTCATTTTAATTTACTAGTGTTAATAAATTTATGGTGGCTAAAACATAACTCTTATATACACTAGTGCACTATTAGTGACTCCTTACCAATTTTAACTCTTAAAATTTAACTCACTAATGTCCATTAGTCTCTACTAATTATTTTACTCAATTAAACTAATTTAATTAAGATATTTTTAGTGACCTAATTAATTTTAACTCTGAAATAATGGTTCACTAATAAGTTTAAAAATTAAAATTCTAAAGTGGATAATATTTTAATTAAACAATTTAATTAATCTTGGTGCGTTATAAATTCCAATTTTACGTGGAGTTGTATCCTTAGTGCAGATCACATTACCTTCCATTCAGAATCGGCTATGGAATTTACATCCAGATTTCCATCTTATGTACTAATGAAATCCATGATGTACTTATTAAGCCCATTATTTTAGAATTTTAAATTTTGAAACCATAAAACCAATTAATCTAATTAACATTTTTCATACATACTATAATCTAATTTAATCATTTTAAATTACATAAAATCATATTTTATGTCAAAAATATTCACACAACCAAAACATTTTATGGCATGTGAAAATGCAAGAGTAGGCACTCTAAGCTATATGATATGTTATTTAAACATTTCGAATTAAAAATACATAAAACATAAAAAAATATTTTTCATTGATCGCGCTCTTATTTTTCTATACTAATCTAATTAGTACATAAAATTCCCAAGGCATCTCTTGGTCTTTAAATCTTGCTTCATGGTGGTGTTGGCTTATTTGCGGCTTTGGTGCTCCAAATTACAAATAATGAAATTCTACATCGGAAAATTAAATTACAACATTTGTAAAAAAAAAAAAAAAAGAGGTTTTATGGCCTTACATTCCCAAAATCAAAAAAAAAAAAAAACATAAAAATAAAAGCCAGAAAAATTTACGATTAATGTAAAAACCATTCATCGCATGAATCAAAAATTAAACAATCACCTTATGAATATTACTTTGTGCCTACTGTAGACAATTATTTTTGCATAAGCCCGATGACGAGCCTCGTATGGAGGCACTACTTGAAAAGTTACGGAAGTCGCGAGAAACGAATGGCAGAATGAAAGAAATCCTCCAAGAATTAGCACCATATTGGATTCGAACTCGCTAGCCTACCTCCGATTCGCTCAGTCAGTTTCTATTTCAAACCTTAGCCTCGACCCAAAACCCCTGCGACCCATAAAAGCCAATCCATGCAGCACACGTCCAAGGCCCACACAAAGCCCATGCACGCCCAAGCCTTCCCAAAATAAAAAAATCTCATGCAAAACACATGTCAAAATCCCCTTAAATCACCTTCCAATTTAACAAGATATGAAATCTCATCCTCACCAAATTTAGAGATTTTGTTCCCTCAATAAATTAAGAAAATATCTCCTATATTTATTTGATTTGTTTCCTTGATTGAAGATCCATTGAAAACATTATAAAAATGAGGCTTGACCAAACCCTGGGGGACACTTTTCTTACACCTTGGATGGTAATCAAACACACACACGAAAATCAAAGAAACATACGTCAATCAAACACAAAAACAAAGCTGCAACAAACACAAAACACAAACCAAAGCCAACCATACCGAAACCAATAAACAGCCAAAACACCAAACATAAAACAACAAACACCAAAAACTAGTGAAGACCAAAACCAACAAACAGCCAAACACAAACACCCTTAGATGCAAACAACAAAGACACAAAACCAGCAGCCCCCACCAAATAACCGACACAAATAACAACAAAAAAAACCCTTCAATCACCATGAACCAAAGAAGCCAAAAACAAAATAGCCCCACCAAAGAAACAAACAAATCAACGTGAACCAACCAGCAAGCCATCAAAAAACCCAAATCAACATGAATAAACAACCCTAAAACTAAGCCAACAACCAGCCAAAATAATCCTGAAAACAGCAGCCCAATCACCCTAAAAACTGTACCAAAAAATGTGAACCAGTGAGCCAAATAACCAGCCAAAATAACCCCAAAACAGCAGCACAATCACCGTGAAAGAAGCTCCCAAAAATGCCAAAACAGTGACCAAACAACGAGCCAAAATAACCCTTAAAATAGCAACACAATCACCATGAAAATAGCCCATAAACCACCGAAAATCAGTCCCAAAACTAGCCTAAAAACAACAAAAAACAGCAGCCTAAATCAGCAAAAATAGCAGCCTAAAAACATTAAAAATAATGAGAAAAAACAGTGAAATAGCGAGCAAAAATAGCAAACCAGCGAACCAGAAAAACAGCAAGCTTTAATCCTTCTAGCGACGGTCTAACACACTTCTAAGAAAGCAACTCAAAGGTAAGATCTGAGGGCACCCCCTTTATTTTTATAGTTCCGGACACGGCGTGCCTGGATGCACGTGAAATACGTCCAGCTGGGTATACGAAGTCCTACATTAAAGACGTCCAAATTTCTGGTCAGATTTTTCTTTCATGTTCCGTTATTTATCTTTTTTTGTTATTTATTTATTCATCATTATTTTACTATTTCGCATTTAGTATGGAATTTATTTTTTTACTTCGCTTTTATTTTATTTATTCATTATCCACATTGCATTAATATATGTGTGTGTTATTATCCCTTGCGGTATATCGGATGGAAACCGAGATATAAATTCCGTAGCCGAATCTGAATGGACGGTAGTGCGATTTGTACTTGGGATACAACTTCACATACCACTCTGGAAATATTCATACAACCGTGATTATCCCCTCCTTTTATTTGCTATTTACTTATTGATATTTTTCCCGCTTTTGATTATTTATTATTATTTTCGTTATCGCATCTTGTATTTTTTAATTTAATATGCTTTTATTATTTCTATTAATATTTATGGTTGTGCCAATGTTTTATTTGAATTATCTTGCATGAACTGCATAAGACTTGGCTATACCATTGTGTGAACCCGTCCATTATACTGGCATAAGTAAGGGACCATTCCAAACCCAACGGTTTGAGATCTTCCCTTGCGAGAGGTGAGTGTGCCCTTAAATCTTTTCCCAATTCATACTGGGTGGCGACTCCTTTATTCTCTAATTTAGTCTATAGTGGGCTACTCTGTACTGTATACGGGCTGCGAGCCCAACAAAGTTGTGGTCACCGAGCATTATAGGCATAGCGGTAAACCCCGCTTCGCTCTTACATCTACTCATCTAAAAATACATATAATCATTTATGTCTCATATAAATAAATAAAAATAGTAATTTTAAATGAAAAACATGAGTTAAGAATATTTTTCAACCTCGCTCTTGATGTCAATTGTAGGAACCGATTTCTTAGCATAGGGGAAACACGTTAGGCACCCAGAATCAGACTTGAAAAAAATTTCTGCCCTTCCCTTCTTCTGGCTAAATGTTACCAACCCTTCCACTTATATTTTGCTTCAATTTGGACAAAATTTCAACCCCGGAGAATCCCCGATACAGTGGATTAGATTTGGACTATTTTAGACCTGAAATCACGCTCAGCTCACTACCCAATACAATATTAGAACAGCTCTAAATATTCCTCAATATTTATGGATTAAAAATAATTCGAACTGAGCCCCGTTACATAAAGTAATATGTGATAGTGAGCAAAACATTACACACTGCCGTGTGATGTATTGAGAAGGAAAAGATGATGAATTTTGTTTGACACCAAATAGCCATTCGTGTTATATCTCGTCACCAACATAAAATAGAGTGGGCAATACTTCACAAACAAATCTCTAAACTCTTTCAAGATTAAAACCACACAAGTTTTCCTTTTGCTTTTTCTTTTGTTCTTACGTTTACTTTTCTCAACTCTTGAGAGAATTCTAGAAATATGAGAGCGTGGTTAGGGTTAGAATGAGATATCCTGGCAAAAGAAAATTTTATTTTCTTTATATACCTTGGGTTTTTTATTTCCAAAATTAAAAAAACTCTTCCCCTCCCGATGTTAAAAATTCGGCCAGCCCTATTTCCTTTTAGAAAATATTTTGTAACGTCAAATCCTTACTTAATGTAAAAAGATGTTACAAAATAAATGTGTTATTACCTTTTAAGAAATGTGTAACTTTCAAAACCAGTCAAAAGGTTTCCAAAAACTATTTTTTGAAATTCAAATAATATATCTTTATTATATTATAATATATAATTTAATAACTTAAAATAAATAATTATCTCATAATCATTTATTAAAAAAATCATATATTGAAATTAATATATAGTTTCAAGTGTTTCATAAAATAATATTATTAATCATATTAATAATATATATACATATGTGAATATATAATTGGATTATCTAATTATATTAAATCTACTATAGTATATCGATCGAGCACGGGGACCAAATGGACCTACGGTTCCGAGCTTCAAGAATCCCGAAATATTAATTAAACTCTTAATTAAATATTCCTAATTATTAACTTTAGGTTATTCCACTAAAAATATAAAGTTGCACTCTCGTTGCCACATATAGATAATATAAATCGAATCACGTTGGTGTCCATCAATATAGTCATTATATACGAATTGGTCTTTCATGAGTATCTCATGATTAAAGTCACGTCATAATATTATTATACCCCTCTAATTATTTTTACCTTAAGTATTATTGATTCTCTAATGAACATTTTATTCGTAACTATTATGAATTTTAATCTTTCTTTTCGTAATAAAAATACTTGAGTGCTCTAATCATTCAAGTGTCGAATCAACCCTTAAGAAAGATGCTCATCTACTTCTCGCAAGAAGGAGTGAACTCTCTATCTATGTAAAACATCCCCAGCTATACAGCAAACCATGTCCCCAAAGTAAGTAGCTATTGGTCGAGGATTGCTACACACCAACCTCAGATTTATAAATCAAAAGACATTGTTTGTCATGCATGAGTTCGTAGTATATTCAGGATTTAGATCAATCCATATATGAACATCTAGTAGATTGAAATGAATTTCTTTATCTAACGGATATTATAAGAAACTTATTTCTATCTAAGTCCAGTCCTATATGATCACATCATATAATGTGTCTACATTCTCATGTCTCTACATAGACGATCCTGGATCAAGATCGCCATACAATTATAGAATGGACCGCAGCTATAAATAATTTGTAAAAGTACCCACTTTTTTTGCTCTCTATGGACTATTTTAGATTACTAACTCCAGACTTAAATCATCTTATGTATGACACCCATACACTAAGTCTGAAGGCACATGAGTAATCTAGGGAAAATAACATAATTTATAATATGCGATATTAGACAAACACTTTGATAAACAAATAATGCATATTTCTATTTCATCAAATTAATTTCGTTTATACTAGATGAAGCTATGGGGAATAAATCCAAACAATATAAACCATTATCTTATATTGGAGGTCGGGTCGTATGAGTTTTCGGAGGTACTAGAAAGCTTTAAATGAGCCCCTAAGGGTTGAGAGGTTATAGTCTCACCTTAGGATCTAGGAAGTACCAGACTATGTTGTAGGCCTCGACCAAGCAAGAAGGTTCGTGCAATTGGAGGAGAAAGAGAAGATAGCTTGAGGGGGTGATGCTCGAGTAAAGAAGGAACCAAGGTAGTAGAATAATTGGGATCCTGCTAGTAAATAGAAAGGGTCAGGTCCGAGGCAACGAGAGTTTAGGCTAATCACCCAAGGCAACCTTGAACCTGCGAGGAGGCCTCCGATAAAAGTCACACATATTTCGGGGGGTACGACGCACATTGCCCTCAACAGGCCTTTGGTGCAAATAGCTTGGGAGATACATAACAAGGCCTACTGATTAAGCCCAACCCAAAGATGTTCCCAGTTGAGAAGAAAGATCACAAAGCAATATTTGCACTTCAAAATTCCAGGGCACATGACACTGAAAGATTTAGAGGCTTACAAAAATAAGTTAAGGACTTAGTCAGGAATGGGTACCTCGATGAGTGTATTGATCACGAGGACATGAGGGTAAGGCAGCGAAGGGAGCAAAGGCCCATATTCACAATAGCAAGAGGTAGAACATTAGTCATGGATTTGAACCGAGTAAGAAAGAAATATTTTTGGATCAATAGTTCCGAGGTAATGACGATGGAGAGGGCCCTGAGGATTAAAAAAGTGAGGTCGGTGTTGGATAATATGACCCATAGCGTCACTATTTGCACAGATCATTGTGTTGTTGTAGCAAATTAACTATGTAATAAGGAAATTGCACTCTCATCATTTGTGATTAGATTACCATAGATATATAAATGAAGAGAGGTCCCTATGATTAGTTCCTGGATTGAGATGATATGAGACAGTATCAGTCCACGAAGGATTAATCATTAAATATCCCTAGCCGTAGTATTATCGAGACTGGACATCGATAATGCGGAATAGGCTAGTATTGCACTTGTGCGCGTTGTGAGGGCACAACGGCATAGTTCTCATATATATAAGTGTTGGAGACTTATGCAAGTGCGATAGGAGGTCGTGTTTCACCGATGGTACGGGAAACAGCTTCGCTCTGGATAGACCCTTCGGAATCCCATTGGTATTATGACTATGTGTCTATGGGAGGCCGAAATCAAGGTAGGTGTGTATAGTCTTAACCTGAGACTTGCATCGCTGATACTTACGATAATCGATAAACTTTGGTTTTGGTGGTTGGGGACCCTGACCAGGTTCTGTGTCTACCACTTCTGGGTTTATCAGAGAATCGTAGAGTATTGGGTGTGATGTCGAGACGGAAGTATCACTCCAGTCATATTGGAGATGATGTCACGCAGGATACGGTATTAGTGCTCTTAAGTGATGCGCATCCAATCGTGATATTATGACCAGGTCATGAATATCCGATTATAGAGACTAGTTACCAGACATCCGATATGTGTTTCGGACGGGGTAGACACTTATCCAGCCCCAGCCCTAACACGTGACTATCCGATACTGGGCCGATACGCACAATACTACGGTATACTACGCTTGATATAGATCCTTATTCCTGTAAGGATGTTTCCGGAGAATTGGATAGACATGGTGCTTTGCTAGAAGCCAACCTTATCTTGTAAATCGGTATAAACGTAGTACGAGGTACTTACGTGTTCGGACAGTCCGATGACCGATTTGACTGCCAATATATCCGGGGATCTCATGGGTCGCTTCCCAAAGATTCACCGATGACGTATGACTCGCACTTATATTAATCTGGGATTAATTAGATGAGAGAGAAAATTAATCTGGGATTAATTGCGGAGATATTTTATCTAGGATAAAATAACGATTAAAGAGAGAGAAATATTAATTTGGAATTAATCGAGGAATTAATATATTTGATATATTAATCGAAATTGGATTTCGACGCGGAATTAAAATTAGATTTTAATTCGGGCGAACGAATTAATTTAGAATTAATTCGTTAGCGACGTGAATAGTGATTTCGCTTGGCGTAATCGTTTAATTACGACGCAACGGAAAATTCGTTAATTTGGAATTAGCGAACCCGAGCCCGAGATTTTTACGAGCGCATTCGTATTTAGAATTCGAGTGCGGCACGTCAAATCAAGCGTCAAATCGCTAGTCGCATCTAGCGTCACATCAAGCGTCAAATCATGTCACTTTGAGTGATGTGACAATTGATTGGATTGATTGATTGATGTGACAAAAGGTGATGTGACTTGATGTGACAAAAAGGTGATGTGTGTACTTGACATAAAGCAAATTGCTTTGAAATGAATTTCAAATGAAATTCATTTGGCATTTGATGCTTAAGCAAAGCCAAAACCGAAATGGAGTATATACACAACACTTTTCATTTTCCCTCCTCTCTCCTCCTCTTCTTCTCCTCTCTTTCACTCTCGTTTTGTTTTCTTCAAAGGCAGTGGACTGCCAATTTTCAACCAACAAAATCAAGGGAAGCAAGTGTGTTTTGTGGCAAAACAAGAGTGCTAGCACACTCCGGGATCATGCCAAGGTGATAAGGGAAGTTTACCCATGAGCCGGGAAGCCATTCGGTGAAGCTTGGAGCTTCAAAACTTGAAGTGAAGGGGCGAAATACACTATTCACAGCAACTTACTGCCTTGATAAAGTGTGCAGATTTTTTGTTTTTGTCGCCCAAATCGTCGCTCAACCGCTCGATGTAAGTATTCCGCACTTCCGTCGTTGTATTCACTTGATATTCATGCTTGAGTTTTGATCTTGGGACCTTGAAAAAACTCCAACAATGGCATCAAGAGCTTAGGTTAAAAGCATGAAAAGTTAGGGATAAAATTTGGGCAAACTTGATTGTGAGCATGATAAATGAAATTGGATGGATTTGTATGCTTAATTGTGTTTGTATTGATGATTGATTATGTCAATTTGAAGAAAATTTGATTGGATCAATTTTTCCCCAAATGTTCCTTGGCCGAAAATGATATGCATTTTATGTCTTGGGATTTTTTGATTTTTGACAATTGGAAGTGTTGGAAATCATTCGGGATGATGATTTAACGTCGATTGCGGAATCAATTGGATTGAATTCGATTTGGACGAAAAATCCCCAAATTGCCAAGTATGTCATGAAACTTTAAATTGGGAAAAATGAAATTGAGCATGCAATTATGAAATTGGATGATTAAGTATGCTTAATACATGTTTAATTGATGATTGGTTGGATCAATTTGATTAAATATTGTTTAGAACAAATTTCCCCAATTTTGAATGTATGTCATGAAACTTTAAATTGGGAAAATGAAATTGAGCATGCAATTATGAAATTGGATGATTAAGTATGCTTAATACATGTTTAATTGATGATTGGTTGGATCAATTTGATTAAATTTTGTTTAGAACAAATTTCCCCAATTTTGATGTGTTGGCCGAATAGGAATATGCCCTAAATCTTGGTAATTTTGTTTCGTTGAGCATTGGATGACTTGAAACGATTATTGTATGTTGATTTGATGTCGAATTGGTTTTAATTGGATTGAAACAAATCGGACATGTAATTAACCTTATTGCCAAGAATAAAGTAAAGCATGTAATGAGTTTGATTTTAATCTTAACGTGTTAGACATGTGATGATGAAATTGAGCATGATTAATTAGCCTAATTTGTGTTTTGGAAATAATAGTTTAGGTGATTAATCATGATATACACTTTAGGTAATTAAATTGCGAGATTGGATTTGTGTAATTTAATTAATAGGGCTAATTTTGGAAATTAAGCTTGAATTGTTGTAAATGGGCTTATTGGGCTTTGTTGTACAAAGTTAGGTTTAGGCAAAATTGGTTGGATCCAATTAGGCCCAAAACCGCTACCATAAAGCCCAAATGCGACTTATGGACCTTTAAAGTTTAATTGGGCCTAATGGGCCAAGATTGATTTCTAGGCTTATGGGGTAACTCCCGGATTGGACTTTGGTTATTCGGTTTGACACGAATTGACCAAAAGTCCACGCCTTAAGAAATTAATTAAAAGCCCATTAGACTTTAATTAAACTAATATTGGATATTCATCGGGCTTTGAGACCCGAAACGATTAAATTTGGAATTTAAGTCGTAAGGTTCGTAAATAAAGTGTAAGATTTAATTTGGAATTAAATAATTGGATTAGTATTAAATACATATTAAATTAGATTTAATTATGTAGTTTAATTTAATTCGAGAATTCGTACTTTAAGTACTTGTTCGCAAAAACGAGTTTGACTCGAACAAAATCAAATCGTTGTTTGAACATTGGATGATCACTAATAATCAGATTAATTAATTGGATTAGATTGATTGATAACATGCTTGAGTGAATACATGGTTGCGATGCATGAATAATGTATATCGGATGGATATTAGTCGGGTGGGGCAATTTTGGAAATTGTAATAAATTTGATTTATAAATTGGACCTGCGTGTCCAGCCTTATCACCTTCGTTCTCTTTGTATTCTCTTCTCACCTATTCCCCTCTATGTATATGAGGTTTCTTTAGAAGTGTAGTGTAACGGGTAGAAGTAAATACAAGTGCTAGCTTTGGAGAGAGAAAATGAGAGATTTGATCTAGGATCAATGTAAAGTATCCATCCGCATATCATTATTATTTATTTTCATACTCGCTTTATTATGTATTTAGAATGCATGTTTAAGGGTGTATGATGATGAGACCTAACAAAGATAATTAAATTGGTAGCCAATTTGCACGCGAAAAACCCTCGTTTTATATTAAGCGATTATCCTTCCATTGAATGATTCTTGTTCAAGATCTGATTGGCATTGGTTTGTTGGCCAAAGTCAAGACCTTGTCAATTGGATGTATTTGAATCATGAGAGTTTTGTTCCACATCGGTGTCTAGTCCAAGTTGTGATTTGTTGGCCAAAGTCAAGATCACTTCTTGTCCAAAGACATTGATTACGAAACTTTCCTTGTCAATGGGTCCCGCTTAACTGGAGTCATTAGGTTTGTTGTGCCAAAGCCAAGGCCTAGATGATTCGGAGGATAAGGTTAGAAAATGTATTAGATACATTGGCATATGTAATATGTTTAGGACTTGGATGTCCACCTAACCGGATCTGGGAATTGGATTGGATCCAATTGATCTGTGAGATCTACCTGGTAAGTAGCATACAGCTTGTTGGCCAAAGTCAAGGTTGTATGTTATTTAACAGGATCCTAGCCCACTAGGAAACACGGTTTCCCGAGTACTCCACAGAGGGTTAGAGGCTCGACGAAAAATAGTGGGAGGCAAGTATTGAATTTGCAACATTCGTTCAATCACTCGCTAAACACGCTCATTTATATTTTTCTCGTCACATTAATTAAATGTTAGTTGGACTAATATTTAAATTGTTGTTTTAATAAACAGTTGGACTGTATTATAGTTGATTATATATAATTGGATTATATTAATCAATATATTTGAATTAATTAATTTCAGTTTACAGTTGATTTTATAATTGGATTATAGTAATCAATGTAATTGAGGTTAATTAATTAAATTATATTTGATTATATAGTTGGACTATTATAATCATTATAATAAATAGTACCACTAATCGTTGATTAAATAGTTGGACTATTGTAATCAAGATAAAATTGAAAAGTTGGATATTTAAAATATAATCTTGGATTAAAATATTTTAAATGATTTAATTTTCAAATCGGGAATAATTTCAAGATGGTCTTGGAAATTAATAAGTTATTTTATTTGATAAAATAATGATTTATGCCTAAAGCCTGGAGTTAAGCGAATAAGTGGAATATGAAATTTGGAATATTCATATAATGATAACTTTAGCGCTTAATCCAATAGCTTGTCGTAGTATACTCCCTTATTTCTGTAAGAGAATTATGGATTAGGTCTTCTAGGAAGATAATAGGACAAATCCTAAGAAGGAATTGAAGACGAGCAAGGCTCTTACTTCAATATGTTTGTCATAATTATGTTCACAACTAGTATTGAAATTGGATTTTAAATACTTAGTGTGATACATAAATATGTACTGTTGTGCAGAATCTGCTTTAAGCAGGATACTGACTTCAGATGAGATTACTCTGCGAATTGAAAACGGGACGATAGTCGCTGTTTTAACCGTAGATACCTAACTTTAGGAATTACCTTGGGTATGTACTTAAATTAGGGAACTGTTATAATGTAACTAGTTTGACTAGAAATTATCTTTATATCAGTGTATAACCCGCTGCGGGTGTACCTTTATATTCTAGAACACTAAAGTGTTTTTTATATAAAGATGATATTGAGATAAACACATTAGATGTGAATAACAGAATTTATATTTTGAATATAAATAATATCTCAAATATATAACATGACAAATAAATAGCTCAAACTGATTTGATCAATTAAGAAACTTAATTGTGGCATAGTTGTCAGGGACACTACTAAACAAGAATCGTATATCCGCACTTTTGAAGAGCGGGTACTAGGACTGATTTGATTCTATTCAAATAAAGTCTACGAATCTAGTTTATTAAGCAAAGTGCTTAAAACACCTTTACTCGGTAAAAGTGAAAATGCCACCGATCTGTTAGCCCTAGTTCATAGTGAAGCAAGTGGGCCCGTGTCTAGCTAGGCTAGAGGTGGATATGAATATTACGTGACCTATACGGATGTTGCATCACGTAATGGTTGTGTGTTTCTTTTGAAGAACACAAATCGAAAACTTTTATAGTTTCGACACGGAATAAACAAACAGATCGGTTATAGTATTACACCATCACGGTAAGACCGTAATGAAAATACTTAAGCAGTAAGTTTCTCGTATACTTGAAAGAGTATAGTATTCTTTCAATGAGGACTCCTCTCGGAACACGTCATTTTGACGGTGTGTCCGAAAAGGATTAACCGAATTTTGTTAGACATAATAAGGTTAATCACGAGTCGCTTAGAGCTACCATTTCCTTCAACAGATAAGCTTTAAACAGTGCAAGAACTTATTTTGAATAAGGTTCCATAATAATCTGTTTGACAGATATCATATTAGATTTGAACGGGAAAGAAACCGGGTTTCTCATTCCTGACTGTTTGGGTATGCTTGGCATATGTTTGGATGATACCAAACTAAAACCCAAATATAATAAGTGCCAATTGTAGGTCATCCTAGGGATACCATAAGTATTGTACTTATACACCTCACAAGAGAATAATTAGATTGTTGCTCACCACGCGGTTTTCCTAAGAGGAATACTGATATGCGGTGGTAAGTGGGAGGATAGTATAACTCGATGAAAATCGGAGTAATATTGTTCAAGGCATTGAATCTTAATGGAACAAATATAGTTGATCAAGGATAAAACTATACCATTAATCTTCGAATACACGAGAACTAAGGAAGTGATACAAGGTATCGACTCCCTATTATGACAAAGTGTCATGAATCCGAAATGGATTCCATGTATATCAACAAGTTTGGAGACTAGTTGATGTACCACAAGGCATTGTGCCTATTGGTACTATAAGTCTTCAAGGAAGACGTACATGGATAGCAACATACCAACGTATAAAGCTAGGCTTTTAACGGAAAGGTATCGTTATCGACATTGTGTTGATTACGATTCAACCTTTTACCTGTTGCCACGGTAAATCCATTTGGATAATGCTTGCTGATACGAGCATTAGTTCTTGGAATTATCATTTTGATGTAATCATAATGGTGTATGATTTAATTCAAAACGAAAATAATTCTTTTGTATATAAGGAGGTTAGTGGGAGCGCACTGACAGTGGCTGTCCTATAAAATAATGATAATACGTCATTTCTTGGAAATGATATTCCCATAAAATAAATGTCGGGGAAAGCTTGGCTTTCGAAATACTCTCCGTGGAACCGTACATTGAAAAATGTACAAAACCTGGTGTATCATACGCTTTGAGCATATGGATTCACAAACAGGCTAATCCGAGTGATAGTCACTGGATTGATGTTAGGAACATCCGTTAGTTTCTTAGAGAACTAAGGATGCTGTCTTAGTCTATGGAGAAGGAAAACTTGAAGTGACTGGGATCACTGTAGCAAGTTTCCTATAACCGATAAAGACGGCTAAAGGTCGCAAACGGTACTATACAGTTTGGATAACGGGACAGTGAGCTGGAAATCTTCCAAGCAAGATACTGTTACCGCATAAACAACAAAAACGGATAATTGCTGCAGCTGAGGCAGCAAAAGAAGCCATTTGGATCGAACATAAATCTAATTAGATTAGATATAGTTCTGTTAGCAGCTGAACTAGGCGTCAGCACAGGCTGAGGAATTAAAGGTCTCATCGACGATCCAGATATATACTTCTATATCATCTGATTCGTTCGGATCGTACATCGTGGCGATGTGATGATCGTGTAAATCGCGTCAGACGATGATTAAACAAATCCGCTGACGAAAACCTTTCCTCAGCAATTTGAGCGAACCTTACATAGTTCAAGTGTTGGAACACTTGAGTGACTCGCTACGTGCCAAGTGGGAGATTGTTGGATAATATGACCCATAGCGTCACTATTTGCACAGATCATTGTGTTGTTGTAGCAAATTAACTATGTAATAAGGAAATTGCACTCTCATCATTTGTGATTAGATTACCATAGATATATAAATGAAGAGAGGTCCCTATGATTAGTTCCTGGATTGAGATGATATGAGACAGTATCAGTCCACGAAGGATTAATCATTAAATATCCCTAGCCGTAGTATTATCGAGACTGGACATCGATAATGCGGAATAGGCTAGTATTGCACTTGTGCGCGTTGTGAGGGCACAACGGCATAGTTCTCATATATATAAGTGTTGGAGACTTATGCAAGTGCGATAGGAGGTCGTGTTTCACCGATGGTACGGGAAACAGCTTCGCTCTGGATAGACCCTTCGGAATCCCATTGGTATTATGACTATGTGTCTATGGGAGGCCGAAATCAAGGTAGGTGTGTATAGTCTTAACCTGAGACTTGCATCGCTGATACTTACGATAATCGATAAACTTTGGTTTTGGTGGTTGGGGACCCTGACCAGGTTCTGTGTCTACCACTTCTGGGTTTATCAGAGAATCGTAGAGTATTGGGTGTGATGTCGAGACGGAAGTATCACTCCAGTCATATTGGAGATGATGTCACGCAGGATACGGTATTAGTGCTCTTAAGTGATGCGCATCCAATCGTGATATTATGACCAGGTCATGAATATCCGATTATAGAGACTAGTTACCAGACATCCGATATGTGTTTCGGACGGGGTAGACACTTATCCAGCCCCAGCCCTAACACGTGACTATCCGATACTGGGCCGATACGCACAATACTACGGTATACTACGCTTGATATAGATCCTTATTCCTGTGGATGTTTCCTCCGGAGAATTGGATAGACATGGTGCTTTGCTAGAAGCCAACCTTATCTTGTAAATCGGTAAAACGTAGTACGAGGTACTTACGTGTTCGGACAGTCCGATGACCGATTTGACTGCCAATATATCCGGGGATCTCATGGGTCGCTTCCCAAAGATTCACCGATGACGTATGACTCGCACTTATATTAATCTGGGATTAATTAGATGAGAGAGAAAATTAATCTGGGATTAATTGCGGAGATATTTTATCTAGGATAAAATAACGATTAAAGAGAGAGAAACATTAATTTGGAATTAATCGAGGAATTAATATATTTGATATATTAATCGAAATTGGATTTCGACGCGGAATTAAAATTAGATTTTAATTCGGGCGAACGAATTAATTTAGAATTAATTCGTTAGCGACGTGAATAGTGATTTCGCTTGGCGTAATCGTTTAATTACGACGCAACGGAAAATTCGTTAATTTGGAATTAACGAACCCGAGCCCGAGATTTTTACGAGCGCATTCGTATTTAGAATTCGAGTGCGGCACGTCAAATCAAGCGTCAAATCGCTAGTCGCATCTAGCGTCACATCAAGCGTCAAATCATGTCACTTTGAGTGATGTGACAATTGATTGGATTGATTGATGATGTGACAAAAGGTGATGTGACTTGATGTGACAAAAAGGTGATGTGTGTACTTGACATAAAGCAATTGCTTTGAAATGAATTTCAAATGAAATTCATTTGGCATTTGATGCTTAAAGCAAAGCCAAAACCGAAATGGAGTATACACAACACTTTTCATTTTTCCTCCTCCTCTCTCCTCCTCTTCTCTTCTCCTCTCTTTCACTCTCGGGTTTTGTTGTTCTTCAAAGGCAGTGGACTGCCGAATTTCAACCAACAAAATCAAGGGAAGCAAGTGTGTTTTGTGGCAAAACAAGAGTGCTAGCACACTCCGGGATCATGCCAAGGTGATAAGGGAAGTTTACCCATGAGCCGGGAAGCCATTCGGTGAAGCTTGGAGCTTCAAAACTTGAAGTGAAGGGGCGAAATACACTATTCACAGCAACTTACTGCCTTGATAAAGTGTGCAGATTTTTTGTTTTTGTCGCCCAAATCGTCGCTCAACCGCTCGATGTAAGTATTCCGCACTTCCGTCGTTGTATTCACTTGATATTCATGCTTGAGTTTTGATCTTGGGACCTTGAAAAAACTCCAACAGTCGGTACCCATAATGTTCACCGAGGAAGATGCTCAGGGTGTGAGCTACCCTCACATGACCCGCTAATAATCAAGGGCAATATTTGTGGTTCAAAGATGGATATGATATTGGTGGACCTCTGAAGTGTAGTGGATATCATATCCAGAGAGGCCCTGAATGGTTTCGGCATGGAGTTCACTAATTTAATTTAAGATTCAATCTCGCTATATAAGTTTAAGGGAAAGTTGTTTAACTGGGTCGGGTGTAGCTAATAATGACCATTGGAACAACCCTCATACCCATATCATAATGATGCATTTCACAGTGGTGGAATATTTAACCAGCTACCAAGTGATTTTGGAAAGGCCCTTTATGATGAAATCGAGGGCAGCTATGTCGAACTACTACTTGAAGTTGAAGTTTCCGATCAGAAAGGAAATGGAAGAGGAAGCAGTAAAAATGGAGTAAACTGACCTCCGACCCGAGGACTCCACCCAGTATGGAGGAGAATGGGAGAAGATAGAGCAAGTATAGTGTTTTGGTCATAGGTCGATAGTTAAGGTGGGGTCATGTTGGAATCAAGTCTAAATGAGATGTTGGTAGACTTTTTAAAGGAATACATAGACATTTTGTATGGGGTCATACATGCTCAGGATTAATCCTCGGGTCATCGGTCATCATCTATTAATAGATTGGGCTTATAAGGCAATGAAGTAAAATATGAGGATTTTCAACCAGGGGTGATATGAAGCTATTATGCAGAGGTTGAAAATTGATGAAGACCGAGTTCATCTGACAAGTTAAGTACCAGGAGTGGGTATCAAATGTGATCTTGGTGAAGAAGGCCAATGGAAAGTGGAGAATGTGCGTGGACCTCTCTGATTCAAACAAAGCCTGCCTGAATGACAGTTTTTCACTATAAAAGAAAGACCAGCTAGTGATTTGAATGCCTACCATAGGCTGTTGAGTTTTATGGATGCACTCCGGGGTACAATCAGATCAAAATGTGTCCAGAAGATAAAGAAAAGACATCATTCATCACAAATCAGTGGTTGTATTATTATAAAGTGATGCCTTTTGGACTGAATAATTTCGGGGTGACGTATCAATGATTGTTGAACTGGGTCTTTAAGCCCGTCAACGTAAAGATAATGCAGGTGTATGTTGATGATATGATAACAATGGTTGTAACACCCGAAAACCATTTGGAGGACCTTGGAGAAACGTTTGAGCTCTTGAGAAAGTATAAGATGAGACTGAACCTGAAAAAGCATGCCTTCAGGATATCATTGGGAAAAGTTTTGGGATATATGGTTAGCGGAAGAGGTATTAAGGCCAACCCTCAGAAAATCAGGGTAGTGCTCGATTTAAAATCTCTGAAATTGGTGAAAGGAGTGCAGAGCTTGACCAGTCGGGTAGCAGCTAGGGGTGAGCATCAGTTTCGGGTCTACCCGAAACCGGTTGGAATCGGACCGAAAATCCGGGTTTGGAACCGGAACCGGTTGTAACTGGTCTGGTTCCAGTTCCAATTATAAGGAACCGGTTGTAACCGGTCCGGTTCGGTTCCAGAATAAGCGGAACCGGAACCGGACCGTAAAACCAGAACTGGAACCGCATTTGAGAACCGGATTGGATACCCGATTTTGATACCTGAATTTGGACCCGATTACATGAACTGTCTTCAGAGTGACCTTCCTTTCTTGCCTATTAGTTTACTTTTTCAAAAGTCTCGCTACCAAAGCCAAAGGAAATATAAATATTTTTTTATACTCAATTTTTTATTACTCTATGTGAAAAAAGATTAATATTCAGTGACTTAAAGGTGCTGTTGATGAGAGAAAGAAGAAGATCCAAGGGACTGTTGTGTTGATGAAAAAGAATGTGTTGGACTTCAGTGGTATCAAAGCTTCATTTCTTGATCGGGTTCACGAGCTTTTAGGCAAAGGTGTTTCTATGCAACTGATAAGTACTGCAATTCATGCAGACCTAGATTGGCATTTTTGGTCTCTCTGTTTCATGAACAAGGTCATGCATTACAAATTTAGAACTACACCACTTGATATTTCAAAAATTGACCTTGACACCAAATCTTCAAAATACTCTATGCCTCATTCTTCTGGTTGCTTAGCCTTCGGATTAATGCGTGCATCTTGAACAGAGACCAACAGTATTAATAGGGTAAATCGGAACCGGACCGGAACGAATTGGAACCGAATAATAGGGTACCCTATTTAATTGGGTAGGGTTTGGTTCCACTTAGTTAGGAACCGATTTTTTCCAAGTAGGTTCCGGTTCCATGCGGAACCGGAACCGACACCGATTTTGCTCACCCCTAGTATCAGCGCTCTTCAAGGCCTCTCATAAGTGCCTTATCTTCTTCTAACTGATCGAGAAAGTAAAGAATAAGTTGAGTGGATGAGCGAGTGTGAGGATGTATTTCAACATCTCAAATGATACCCGACCCGACCTCCACTTCTGGCTAAGCCAATTCCGAGTGAGAAGTTATTTTTTTTACTTAGTTGTTTCAAAATATGTTATAAGTTTAGTTTTAGTACACAAAATGGGTAAAATTCAAAGGCCAATAAATTATTCTAGTAAGGACTTATTAAATGTAGAAACCTGGAACCTAGACCACAAGTTGATGGCCCTTTCCTTAGTTACTATAGCAAAGATGTTGTGTCCATACCTCCAAGCCCACCTTATCCAGGTATATACCGACCACCCACTTAGGAAAATTTGCATAGACCTGATACCTTAGGTCGTTTTGTAAAATGGTCAGTAGAGCTTAATGAATATTGTTAGGGTTGGTGCTCGGAGTGCCAATCCGGATCGTACTTATGTCTGATTCATAAATATGAACAATTCTTTTTTTTTTTCGTAATATTACTTTCTTAATAGTAGCACCTCTTGTCTTTTATATACATATTCGATCTAATTATGATCAGATATCTAATTATGATTAGATTGAAACTAAATCTGATTTAGTGATACGTGTATATTAGACAAAGACCCTAGGATTTACAATGTAGTGCGCAGCTGCAACATAGTTTGTAATTGACATTGGAAAAGGTCTGATGAGTGGTAAAACTATCACTATTTCTCACTCATTTAACTTAATATTTTGTATAGTTTCTTGAGTTTTGTGAATATTTTGATGTGTTTTGTGTTATTTTGTAGATAAATAAAGTTTCAGGACATTGTGGAGGTGATTTGGAGCAAAATTGTGAAATTTGGTGAAATTTGGCAAAAATGGTATTTTGGTAATTTTGGGCATCCCGACACCGAAATAAAGTTTCAGGACATTCTGGAGCAAAACTGTGAAATTTGGCTAAAAGGATATTTTTGTAATTTTGGGCGTCCTGACACCGAGGGTATTTTGGTGATTGCACCGCATGCCACATGTCAAAAATTCAACGAGCCGTTTTTTTTAGCCCACATGCCACGTGTCGAAAATTCAGCGATAAAAAATAATAATAATAAAATAATAAAATAATAAAAAAATCAGAAAAATAATAATAAAAAATTGGATTTTTTGCCTATAAATAGATTTTGAATTTTTAGTTTCAAATGTACCTCATCCTCTGAAATCCTTATAAATAAAAGAGAGTTATTCTTATTTTCTTCTTATATTCAGTTTTATTTACGCTTTGTAATAGTAATTCTATTCATCTATGAGGGGGTAACTTTTCTATGCTGAGGTAATGAGGTAATACTTTTACTTTTGCTATTTAGATTAATCTCCCTTAAAATATAATATATAAACTACTTAAAATCTGAATTAATAAAGGATACCGCCATACTGGACGGTAGGTAATTCAAATTAATCTGGTTAAACCTGACTTAATGAGGATACCGCCATTCTGGACGGTTGGTTTAAATTTATATTACTGTTCCGCCTTATGGCTCGTATATTTGAATTTGACTTAATCAGGATACATCCATTCTGGACGGTTGGTTTAAAATATCACAAGATTATATATTATATTATTGGGAGATATCTAAATAGTAAATAGTAGAAGTTGATTCCTTTTGCCTTAGCATTTCATTTCATTTTATTGTAAATTATTATTCTACAATTACTTTTCAGCAATTTCATTTTATGTTCTTAAGTTTTTATCAGTTTTAGCTATGTGTTATAACTAAGTTAAATATCTAGGGTTGTGATAAAATCTAATATCACCGGTTTTAAAAAGGGTTAGATTATAGTTTGGGTAATTTAAAGAGTTATTTGTTGAGTCATAATCTTAATGCCTTTTTATTAACTGGCCATTAATAAAATTGATTAGATAAAACTTAATTTGAACTAGACATAAGGACTTTAAGTTTAAAGACCTTATACTCAACAACCCACGATCTTCTTTAAGGATAGATAAACCTTTAATAGATTTCCTTACAGGATAGGAATATACATGTTGGGCGGGGGTAATTATAATTGGAATTCAATCTTAATGAATCTAGGTAATTTAATTGACATAGACATATGGTTCAATTTGATTATTCTAGGTATTTGTAAATGACCATCGGAAGAGGCTTTTACATAATTTAGTGTTCCAGATTAATAACTCAATATTTACCCAACTATAATATAACTACTTCATCTTTTAATTAATATTAGAAGAATTCACAACCCTAGATAGTTTTAATTCTCATTATTCTACTCTCAATTTCTTTTACTTGTTTTGAATTTAGAATCATCATCCTTTCTAAACAATCAAACAACTTGTTAGATATTAGTAATAACTTGACCTCATAAAATTAATAGAATAGGTAATAAGTCCTCGTGGGATCGATATCTTTTTATACTACTTGAACGATACGTGCGCTTGCGTTAAATGTGTGTGATTACGCCGGTCAAGTTTTTGGCGCCGTTGCCGGGGACTTCTTTATCTTTTATTATTAGTTTTGAGGTTAGATACGTTACTTGTAGCTAATTTTCTTTTTACTTATTGTTTTCATTTTATTATGTTTCAGGTCATCAGATTATTAATGAGACGAACCAGATGCTTTGAACTACAACCGCTTGACCCAGAAATTGAAAGAACCACCAGACAGTTGAGAAGGGAAAGGCGACGAGGCCAAGAAGCAATTATAAACATGGAACCTGAACCTTTGGAGATTGCACCACCAATTCCCATTCGAGACAGAACCATTCCGGTGGTTGATGGCTTCATTTCATGTATTGTACTTCCTCCTTTACCAGCGAATGCCGGTGACATCAAAACTTGCATTCAGATGATTCAGCAATCAGTACAATTTGGGGGAAAAGCAACTGAAGATCCTAATACCCACATCAGCAACTTCCTAGAACTTTGTGGCACTTTCAATTACAACCGAGAAGCTGAAGAAGCAATGAGACTGCGTGTTTTTCCATACTCCTTGAAGGACAGAGCTAAAGCTTGGCTACATTCACTTCCAGCAGGTTCTATCAGAACTTGGAACACTTTAGCCACCAAATTTCTTGCAAAGTACTTTCCACCAGCCAGAACTGGAAAACTGAGGAATGACTTCACATCCTTTGTACAACAAGAATCAGAAACTCTCTACGAAGCTTGGGAAAGGTATAAAGATTTGCTCCGGAAATGTCCTCACCATGAGATTCCAAAATGGCTTCAAGTCCAAACATTCTATAATGGACTTTCTGGAATAATGAGAACCACAATTGATGCTGCTGCTGGAGGAGCATTGATGGCAAAAGGAGAAGATCAAACTTGGGACCTAATCGAAGAAATGGCCAATAACAATTCATTGTGGCCAACAGAAAGGAGCATGATTCAACGAATTCCTGGAATTTATGAGGTTGGAGCCAATTCAGCAGTCAGTACCAAACTAGATCAAATATGCAAATTCATGGAGACTCTCGGTATGCAAAGCAATATTGGAACCACAAATTCACCATATGGAGAAGTACCAGAACAAAATCAACATGAAGAAACGGTGAATTATGTCAACAATTTCAACAGACAGGGGAACAATCCATATTCCAACACCTACAATCCATGGTGGAGGAATCATCCCAATTTCTCATGGAGCAACAATTCAGGGCAAAAGAACTATCCACTACCTGGATTCGAGCAACAGAACAAAAGCCAGGAGTTTGAAAAAGATCCAGAAATAAAAGATTGGCTTGCAGAGATGTTCAAAAAGCAACAAGCAGCATATGATGCTATTTTTCAAAGTCAATCTGCTTCCATCAAAGCACTGGAGAATCAAATTGGACAACTGGCCAATGCTCAGAGTTACAGACCACCAGGAAATCTTCCAGCAATACAAAACCAAATCCAAGGAACCGAGGGAAGGAGCAATGTCAAGCCATTACCATGAAAAGTGGTACTGAAATCAACAAAGAAGTTGGAATCAAGGCAACTATTGAAGATGTTCCAAAAGAAGCAGAGAAACAGATGGAGGAAAAAGAAGCAAAGGAAAAAGAACAGATCACTTCACCTCCACCTTTTCCTCAGCGTCTTCAGAAAAGCAAACTGGACAAGCAGTTTGCTCGATTCTTGGAGGTTTTCAAAAAGCTGCACATCAACATCCCATTTGAAAAAGCTTTGGAACAAATGCCCAGCTATACTAAATTCATGAAAGACATTCTTTCACGAAAACGGAGATTGGGAGATTATGAGACAGTAGCATTATCAGAAGAATGCAGCGCCATCATTCAGAGAAAACTTCCCCCAAAGTTGAAGGATCTTGGAAGTTTCACCATTCCTTACATCATAGGAGAACATAACTTCGGTAAGGCTTTATGTGATTTAGGTGCAAGTGTTAATTTAATGCCTTTTTCTATTTACAGGAAACTGTAAATTGGAGAAGCAATGCCTACCTCAGTCTCACTGCAACTTGCTGATCGAACGCTCGCATTTCCGAGAGGAGTTGTTGAAGACGTGCTAGTCAAAGTTGATAAACTCATTCTCTCAGCAGACTTCATTATCCTTGACAGGGATGAAGACAAAGATGTACCAATCATCCTTGGGAGACCATTCTTAGCAACAGGTCGAACTGTGATTGATGTACAAAAAGGAGAATTGACCATGAAAGTTCAGGACCAAGAAGTTACCTTCAATGTTTTCAAAGCCATGAAATTCCCGAGTGAAGAAAAAGAGGAAGAATATTTCAGAATTGATGTTGTTGATAGTATCATTCATGATACTGATACAGTTCCTACGGATAAACTTGAAGCTTGCACCACCAACATGACTGATACTGAGTTAGATGCTGAAATTCTGGAATGTATCAACTATCTTGATAAGCCATTTCGTTTTAAAGTAACACAACCAATTGAAAGTTTGGAACTACCAAAGAAAGACCGGATCAAGCCTTCGATTGAAGAACCACCACAATTGGAGCTGAAGTTACTTCTAAGTCATCTCAGGTATGCATTTCTTGGAAACTCTTCTGAATTACCTGTTATTATTCCCAACAAGAACGGTGACTGGATGGAGAGTATGTATGGACTACAGGAAGCTAAACAAAGCCACGAGGAAGGATCATTTTCCGCTGCCCTTCATTGATCAGATGCTGGACAAATTGGCGGGACATGAGTTCTATTGTTTTCTGGATGGATATTCAGGATACAATCAGATTTCCATCGCCCCAGAAGATCAGGAGAAAACCACATTTACATGTCCCTATGGTACTTTTGCTTTTCGCAGGATTATGTAATGCCCCTGCCATATTTCAGCGTTGCATGATGGCCATCTTCTCAGACATGCTGGAGCAGAGAATGGAGGTTTTCATGGATGACTTTTCTGTGTTTGGAGATTCTTTTGACCATTGTTTGAAAAATCTGGAACAAGTGTTACAAAGGTGTGAAGATACAAACTTGATACTCAACTGGGAGAAATGCCACTTTATGGTGCAGGAAGGCATAGTTCTTGGACACCGGATCTCACAAAATGGAATCGATGTAGATAAAACAAAGATAGAGACAATTGAAAAACTACCTCCACCAACATCAGTCAAAGGAATTCAGAGTTTTCTTGGACATGCAGGTTTTTACAGAAGATTTATCAAAGACTTTTCCAAAATTGTAAAACCTATTTGCAATCTTCTGGAGAAGGATGTGTCTTTCAACTTCACCAAAGAATGCCAGGAAGCTTTTGAGATCTTAAAACAGAAGCTGGTTTCTGCCCCCATCATAGTAGCACCAGATTGGACCCTTCCATTTGAGGTAATGTGTGATGCTAGTGATTTTGATGTAGGTGCAGTTTTGGGACAACGTAAAGTAAAGATTTTCCACACCATTTACTACTCCAGCAGAACTTTGAATGAAGCTCAACTCAACTACTCAACCACTGAAAAAGAGTTGCTTGCAGTTGTGTTTGCTTTTGACAAATTCTGTTGTTATCTGTTGGGTCCCAAAATGGTGGTCTACACAGATCATTCAGCAATCAAATACCTGATCACAAAGAAAGATTCCAAACCCAGATTGATCCGTTGGATACTTCTTCTGCAAGAATTCGATGTGGAGATCAGAGACAGGAAAGGAACAGAAAACCAAGTGGCAGATCATCTATCAAGGCTCGAGAATGGAGAAATAGCTGGCAAAGAACTATCAATCAAAGAAACTTTTCCAGATGAACAGCTGTTTGCCATAAAACAGCAGGAAGTCCCTTGGTATGCTGATTATGTCAACTACATAGTGTCAGGAAAATGGCCGTTGGAATGGACAACTCAGCAACGGAAGAAATTCTTCAAAGAAGTCAAACATTATATATGGGATGAGCCGTACTTGTTCAAATGATGTGCTGATCAATTACCAAGACGATGTGTTCCACAGGAAGAGGTCAACAGTGTTTTGCAGCACTGTCATTCATCACCATACGGCGGACACTTCAGCGGGAATAAAACTGCAGCTAAAGTCATTCAATCAGGTTTGTTCTGGCCCACTCTTTTTAAAGATGCTCACTTGTTTGTTCTTCAATGTGACAGGTGTCAGAGAATGGGGAATATTTCGAGGAGAAATGAAAGACCGTTGCAAAATATTTTAGAAGTGGAGATATTCGATGTCTGGGGAATTGATTTCATGGGACCCTTTGTTCCATCATTCGAAAACCTGTACATTTTGGTTGTTATAGACTACGTCTCAAAATAGGTTGAAGCAATTGCACTACCATCCAATGATTCAAAAGTGGTGATCAAATTCTTGAAAAAGAATATTTTCACTCTCTTTGGAACACCTCGGGCAATTATCAGTGATGGTGGCACACATTTCTACAACAGATATTTTGATGCACTCCTATCCAAATACGGAGTTACTCATAAGGTTGCCAACAGCCTACCATCCACAGTCAAAATGGCAAGTTGAAGTTTCAAACAGGAAAATCAAAAGAATCTTGGAAAGAACCGTTGGATCAACAATGAGGGACTGGTCTACAAAACTGGATGATGCATTATGGGCCTACCATACAGCTTACAAGACACCTATTGGTATGTCCCCATATCAATTGGTGTTTGGGAAAGCATGCCATCTACCAGTTGAGCTTGAACACAAGGCGTACTGAGCACTGAAGAAGTTGAATTTTGATCACAAGCTGGAGGAAAGAAAAGACTTCACCAACTCAATGAATTGGAGGAATTTCGCCTACAAGCTTATGAGAATGCCAAATTGTACAAGGAAAAGACCAAGAAATGGCATGACCTAAAAATAGTGCAAAGACAGTTGAAACCAAGGCAACAGGTGTTGTTGTACAACTCGAGGTTGAAACTTTTCCCTGGAAAGTTGAAATCAAGGTGGTCAGGTCCATTTGTGATCACTCAGGTTTTACCATATGGAGTTGTTGAGTTACTGGATCCAAACACCAACAACACATTCAAGGTTAACAGTCAGCGTGTCAAGCACTACTGGGGAGAACCGTTGGAGCGATAAAAAGAAAGTGTCACACTTTCAGATTCAGCATAACGTTCGAGAAGTCACGTCTAGCTGACGACTTTAAACTTAGCGCTAGCAGAGAGGCAACCCATGCAATTTTAGTATATATTGCAATTTGATTTTATTTTTTGTGTGTTTATTTTTGCAGGTTAAGACATTGCAGGATGGAAGAAGTTCTTGCAAATCTTCACAAGTAATTTCCTTCTCTCCCTCAAAATTCTCTGATGAAAGTTTACAAAGCTCGCTTGGAAAGAATGAGACTACTGATGATCAAAGGTATTCCACCTGATATTTGTTGGGTAATCGAAGCACGAGTGCGTTTAGCAGGTGAGTATTCTGAGACTTGTAGTTCTTATTTACCTGGTTTTGGAAGAAGCACCTATGCAAAGAAACGTAGAGCTAAGAAAATGGGTGTTTCTTTCAAATGTGCGCGTTGGAATTGTAATACTCATTTTCATTCTTTAGGAATGGTGTCTGATAATCGTGAAGATAAGATTAAATTCATTATGGATGGCTTGAGTAAGGAGTCTGTAGATGATATATCTTCGACTCTTGAGACGCATCCCAGTGGATATGTTCATATAGCCATTCACAAATTACACACACAATTTCAAAAAGAAAGACAACAGTTAAGTCTTGGGAATCTGACTCAGAAAGACCCTGTTTGCCAATTTATAAGAAAATTGGATGGGAAGCTTGTCTCTGACGCATAGATGTCAATCAAGCCGCTACTTTTCTTGTACATATTATATCTTTTTGTCTTTTCCTAATAAATTGTAAATTGTTTTGTTGTTTTCTTTTATCTTCTCCAACAAATTCAGACCTTTTTGACTATCATGATTTATTTTATGTTTAACTAATAATTGTCATCGGGCAGGTACTAGTGCTATTATTACTCACTCTTTTCAGGTTCTATAAATTCAATTCATCATTGCACTTTTGAAGACATCCAGAGTAAAAAAAAAATGGAAGCCACTTCAAGAAGACGAGTTGAAAACATCTGTGTATTTTGTGGTACTAGTGTTGGTACTAATCCACAATACATAGAGGCAGCACAAGAATTGGGTCGAGTCATGGCTGAAAAGAATATGCACTTAATATATGGCGAGGCAATCTTGGACTTATGGGGACCATTTCAAAGGCTGTACATGATAGAGGCAGTTCAGTTTTGGGAATCATCCCAAACCTTTGGCAGAGGCAAATCTTATTGGACCATCAAACGGAGAAGAATTAATTGTGCCAGGTATGTCTGAACGACTGGTCGAAATGATTAACCGTGCTGATGCTTTTATTACTTTGCCAGGAGGCTTGGGCACATTGGAGGAAATTTTTATAGTGCTATCTTGGGCGAACTTAAACATACACCAGAAACCAATTGGGCTGTATAATGTTGATGGATTTTATGATTTTATTTGTGTGTTTCTTGAGGATGCCCGGAGAAATGGATTCGTGATAAAACCTCTTAAGGAACTCCTCTTCACTGCTAGAACTGCCCAGGATTTGTTTGACCAAATCTTGCTTTGAACCACAATTGATCCTATCCTTTCAAAGATAAAATGGTCTGAAGATGATCGTGAAGAAGCGTCGAATAAATCTGGATCTTAACCTTTAATTTTCCTGTAGAATTTCAGCTAATCAGGTACTATCTTCTAAACTCTTCTTCTACTGTTTAAGACATTGGGGACAATGTCTCATTTAGGTTTGGGGGTGAGGAATAATTAATAGTATCTTGTTTATATTGTGTTTTATTTTTAGTCCAAAATTTTTCGAAAAATACAAAAAATAAAAAAATAAAAAAATTTCAAAAAAAAAGGGGCATAATTAAAGCTAGGTGATGGTTTGGTGTATTCCTTCACTTACTACCTCTTTATAAGGAAAAGCTGTGAAGGCACCTAGATAATCATTCACCCGTAGCTTGTTGTGATAGACTAGTTTGGAGGACTCGTTGTTTATTCCTATCACCAAGCGATAAGAGCCTAAGAGGCTTGGGTACTTAAGAGAGTCTCGCTCCACCCTCCCTCTGGGGAATCTTCATCGGGAAGTCCATTCGATAGTTAGTCACACACTATGACCAGTAGAAGTTATTTCTTTATGTTTATGGTTTTGTTTTTATGTTGACTAATCATGGTGAAATTGGTAAGAAATAGCTGTGTAAGGAATTTCCACTCCTGAGACGTATTTCAAACCCATTTTTCGAAACAAGTTAATTTTTGTTTATTTCCTTTTGAATTATTTAATTTGTAAATTCTCCATAAAACTGACTTAAATAGATCTTCATATGCTCAGTTGACAGATATTATCAACATACATGATAACATACGGACATGAGCTAAAATGAAAAGTTTGTAATATCCAGTGCTGTAGTTCATTTGGAAAAACATCTCAAAATGTGATGGAATAAAAAACACGTCTGAGATCCGAGTTATTAAGTCTGTAAGGGTGTTTTAACACCTAGTACCTTAAATCAACTGGTTTGGAGTCACTGGCCCAAAGCTCGATACATGGATCAAAGATGCTGCAAATATATATATATCTGAAGTCTGAGTATTTAAGTCCGTAGGGGTGTCTTAACACTTGGTGCCCTAAAGCCAACTGGTTTGGGAGCCACCGACCCAAAGCTCGCTACATAGACGGAAGGTATTGTATATAAATAAAAAGTCAAAATTCAAAAAAATCAAAGAAAAAATCAGAAAAATCAGAAAATTTATTCCATTACTACAAAAGATGTGAATTCTGATAAAACTTTAGGACAAAAATATTACTCTCTTATCAACTGCACTTATGACTGTTGTGGGCAAAAATGAGTTGAATAATACTTTGTTAGCTGTGTATATGGAGAATGGTAAAAATAATCAGAGAATTTACTTATTCAGTAATTCAGAATGAAACAAAACAATTAGTAAACTTGGAGTAGAAGTTCACCTAATTAGTCACTAACTTCTTTATTCTCTTTTCTCTTGTCTTTTTACTTTGTGTGCATTAGTTTCACTACCTTTTTACTTTTGTAAAATGTTTGTGGGTATCATTGCTGTAAACCTTCACGAGACTATAACTCGTCCACTAGGGACACCTAGGGGTTTAAAGGCTTGTTGCATATGCTAAATGCAATCGTGATCCCTACGAAAGTGGCTTAGTTAAATTTTATTATGTTATTTTATTTTGCTCGAGGAACTAGCAAAATGTTAGGTTTTGGGGTGTGATGAGTGGTAAAACTATCACTATTTCTCACTCATTTAACTTAATATTTTGTATAGTTTCTTGAGTTTTGTGAATATTTTGATGTGTGTGTTTTGTTTTATTTTGTAGATAAATAAAGTTTCAGGACATTGTGGAGGTGATTTGGAGCAAAACTGTGAAATTTGGTGAAATTTGGCAAAAAAGGTATTTTGGTAATTTGGGGCATCGGACACCGAAATAAAGTTTCAGGACATTCTGGAGGTGATTGGAGCAAAGCTGTGAATGGGAAAAATTTGGTAAAAGGATTTTGGTAATTTTGGGCGTCGACACCGAGGGTATTTTGGTAATTACACCGCATGCCACGTGTCAAAAATTCAACGAGCCGTTTTTTTAGCCACCATCCCACATGTCGAAAATTCAGCGATCAAAAAAATAATAATAAAATAATAAAATAATAAACAAATCAGAAAAATAATAATAAAAAATTGGATTTTTTTCTCTATAAATAGATTTTGAATTTTTAGTTTCAAATGTACCTCATCCTCTGAAATCCTATAAATAAAAGAGAGTTCTTCTTATTTTCTTCTTATATCAGTTTTATTTAAGCTTTGTAATAGTAATTCTATCCTATATGAGGGGTAACTTCTCTATGCTGAGGTAATGAGGTAATACTTTTACTTTTGCTATTTAGATTAATCTCCCTTAAAATATAATATATAAACTATTTAAAATCTGAATTAATAAAGTATACCGCCATACTGGATGGTAGGTAATTCAAATTAATCTGGTTAAACCTGACTTAATGAGGATACCACATTCTGGACGGTAGGTTTAAATTATATTACTGTTCCGCCTTATGGCTGGTATATTTGAATTTGACTTACTCAGGATACCGCCATTCTGGACGGTTGGTTTAAAATATCACAAGATTATAATTATATTATTGGGAGATATCTAAATAGTAAATAGTATAAGTTGATTCCTTTTGCCTTAGCATTTCATTTCATTTTATTGCAAATTATTATTCTACAATTACTTTTCAGCAATTTCATTTTATGTCTTTTAAGTTTTTATCAGTTTTAGCTATGTGTTATAACTAAGTTAAATATCTAGGGTTGTGATAAAATCTAATATCACCGGTTTTAAAAAGGGTTAGATTATAGTTTGGGTAATTTAAAGAGTTATTTGTTGAGTCATAATCTTAATGCCTTTTTATTAACTGGCCATTAATAAAATTGATTAGATAAAACTTAATTTGAACTAGACATAGGGACTTTAAGTTTAAAGACCTTATACTCAACAACCCACGATCTTCTTAAGGATAGATAAACCTTAATAGATTTCCTTACAGGATAGGAATACCTGTTGGGCGGGGGGGTAATCATAATGGAATTCAATCTTAATGAATCTAGGAAATTTAATTGACATAGACATATGGTTCAATTTGATTATTCTAGGTATTTGTAAATGACCATCGGAAGAGGCTTTTACATAATTAGTGTTCTAGATTAATAACTCAATATTTACCCAACTATAATATAACTACTTCATCTTTTAATTAATATTGGAAGAATTCACACCCTAGATAGTTTTAATTCTCATTATTCTACTCTCAATTTCTTTTACTTGTTTTGAATTTAAAATCATCATCCTTTCTAAACAATCAAACAACTTGTTAGATATTAGTAATAACTTGACCTCATAAAATAATAGAATATGTAATAAGTCCTCGTGGGATCGATATCTTTTTATACTACTTGAACGATACGTGCGCTTGCGTTAAACGTGTGTGATTACGCGGTCAAGGTCATTATAAGTTTTACATCCTTAAATAAAGTTCCTAGTTAATATTTACTAACACGAGGCAGTTGGTAAAATCCGCTTAGACCAGTACATGTCATATATCGTGACTTGGTCCGATAGTTTATCCCAATGAACCATGAGTCTCGGGAGACTCGTATAGACATATAGGTGTTTATTTGATCAACACTGAATGACTCACTGAAGATTTCCTAATGGATGGTACACCGACGTCAATAGGAATCTTTTGAGTTGAGGAAGCATAGTGGTCTTTCGACTTGAGATACCGTAGTGGATATATGAGTGATCCTTCATACTTTGATGCCAGTCACATCACCGATCTATTTAGATCAGACGTCCGCCTGTTCGTTGAGTGTGGACGGATGCTCATGATATCCAGTGCATATCAAGATAGAATCCGTCAGTCCTATGTACAGGGCATAGATTTCCTACACGTGTTTGCGATCTAGTAAATCCACGGACATGGTATAACTTTGGAAGCAAGTTTCGAGTGTTATTTAGAGATAGTAAATTTGAAATTCGACTACATTATACCATAAATATTTGACGTTCTTATCTATATCCTAGGTATAATATGGATAGTCTGTGACGGAGGGATTATACGTATGCAACGACCTCGACTTTCATAGTTTAGCAAGATTATCTGTGGTCATCATATTTCATGAGTGGGTGAATTATGGACACGAAATTGGATTATGTGACAGATAAACCTAAACTTAGAGAGTCTCAAAATATGAAGCGTACTCGTTGAGCACTTGGGCAATGCGTTATGAATAATATAGATTATTCATATTGGATATTGAATAATTTATTTGGTAACTTTAAAAGTTTTAAAGTTACGATTTCACCCGAATCGCGAGCTTCCGCTGCACCCGAGCAAAATCCCAACAAATATGACATATTCTACCTACCCCGAGTGTCAATTAAAGGGCAGGCTCTGGCCAACTTCGTAGCAGAATTCATTGGGCCTCAATTCATGATAATCAAAGAAGAGAAGTGGGAACTGTTTGTTGATGGCTTGGTTAGTTCACAAGGACGCAGAGTTGGAATTATTCTCAGTAATGAAGAGGGTGAGAAGTTGAGTTACGCATTAAGGTTTTTGTTTGAGGCAACCAATAATAAGGCATAATATGAAGCAATCTTAGCCAGGCTGAGGCTCTATAAGGTAGTAGAGGTGAGAGATGTGGTAGTGAATAGTGACTCTCAGCTGGTTGTTCAGTAGCTGAATGATAGGTTCCAGATAAGGGAGCCCAATTTGATAGCTTACCCCATTGAGGTGAAAAGATTGGTCAAATGGATAGGAAATGTGACCTTCAAGTAGGTCGGGCGAGAAAATAATAAGCAGACAGATTCATTGGCTCATTTTTCCTCGTCCATCAAAACAAAGATTCATTGGGTTATCCCCTTGGAGATTATAGACCAAATAGCGTAGGAGAGTCGACCATGATAGAGGTGGAAGTTGAAGCCGACCTAAATAGACCCAACAAGAGATACTTAGAGTCTGAGGACTTACTTGATGATAGGAAAAAGGCCAGGAGGTTGAAATATCGGAGTGCATATTTTTGCCTGATAGAGTCTACAAATTTCATGTTTAGGGAAATTCACAAAAGGATTTGTGGGAGCCATTCCGGTGGGAAATCAATTACCCACACAGCACTTAATCGGGTTTTTTTCTGGCTAATAAGGCATCAGGATGAGGTCAGAGTGGCCTGAGCATACGATGGGTGTAAAAGTAATGTTAATATGTCACATCAACCATCAGAACAGCTGACCATCTGTAGGACACAGAAATTAGTGAAACTGTTCTAGGCTCACGGCCTAGTCGGGAGTACAGAATAGCCTACGAGAGACTAAATCGAAGAATAATGGAGTCGCCACCCAGTGTGAACTTGGAAAAGGATTTAAAGCCAAACTCACCCCTCGCAAGGGAAGACCTCAAACCGTTAGGTTCGGAATGGTCCCTTACTTATGTGACTTGTAATGAAAGGATTTATGCAATAATCTAACCAAGTCTACACAACCTACATACGCAAGAATACGTCTAATTCCCATACATAAAGGTAAAACCTATATCTAAGTTCGCATGCATAAAAGTAAGTCGACATAACGGAAAGCACACAATCACATGAAAGCATTAAATCGATAAACATGGCAACATAAATAAATAATAATCTAAACATAAATGTAGAAGAGGCATAATTAAATTCCTAATGCGAAAGAAATAACTAAATCATGCTGGAAAATAATATGCTAAACAACCTAATCATGCATAAAAATAACATACTATTTCTAACAAACAACAAACAAATGCAAGATCGGATCCTTGAAATATATGCGTTTCCCAAGTGGTATATGGAATTGTATCCCGAGTATAGACCGCACTACCGTCCATTCGGATTTGGTTACAGAATTTATGTCCGGGTTTCCATCCGAGATAGCACAAAATCATTCATCCCATGGCCACAACATACATGAATCAACAATACACGTGCGAATAAATAATAATAAATAATAAGAAAAAGAACTGGAATAGATAGAAAGGTGCCCTCAGGTCTAACCTCTTAAGTCGTCTCTTGGAAGTGCTTTACGTGGTTGTCGAAAGGATTGATGCTCTGCAACTTTTCTGATTCACTGGTTCATTATTTTCCTTCGTTGCCTCACTATTTGGCTGCTGTTTAGCTCTGTTTTGCTGCTGTTTTTGGTCGCGGTTTGGCTCACTATTTTGCGGTAATTAGGGATTGTTTTTAGGTGGTTTTGCGGTGATGGGACTGCAGTTCAGGACTGTGTTTTGCGATAATGGGGCTGCAGTTTTCTAGACAGTTTTGCGATAATGGGGCTGCAATTTTCTAGATAGATTTGCGGTAATGGGGCTGCAGGTTTCTGGACAGTTTTGGTAGTTGGAAGGTACAGTGCAGGGGTAGTTTTTGGTAGTTTCATGGGTGGTTTCTGGGCAGTTTCTACGGTAGTTTAGATGCATTGCATGGGCTAGTTTTCAGTGGTTAAAAGGTGCAGTTTAGAGGCAGTTTTGCGTGAATAAAATGTGCAGTTCAAGGGGTTGATTTGCGATTAAGGAGGGGTTTCAAGGGTGCATATTGTCGGAGAATACAGGGGGCTAATAGAGGCTGATTTGCATGAATAATGTTGGGTGAGGGACTGTTTCGGTGGTTAATAAGGCTGTATGGGGATTGATTTACGTGAATAAAGAGGGGGATTTTGGAGAGCTTGGGCGTGAATGCTCGGGCTTCTAAGGTTGGGTTCATGCTTCTTTTTATAGGCAAGGGTTGGGGTTGTCCTTATGCGAATAGGGAAGGAATATTTATGTAATTATGAGGGGATATTTAATTTGTGTGTCATAAGGAAAGAATATTTTTAATTTAAGAAGGTGATTTGATTTAATTTGATTTGATTTTATTTAGTTTAGGAATGTGATTTAATTTAATTAGGATGGTGATTGATGAGATTTGATTTGAATCTTTTAATTTGGGAAGGTGATTTGGCTTGATTTCACCATGCGTTTAATGTATGGATTTTTTATTTTGGAAGGGTGATGGGCGTGAATTTGGTTTCTTGGGCGTGTGATTGGTCTCATTTGATGGGCTTGGTGTGTGGCTTGGTGGTGTGTGGGCTTAGTGGTATGTGGGCTTGCTGTGTGGCTTGCGGGGGTTTGGGCTGAGGATGAATTTTAAAACAGAGATTTAACAAGCAAACCCGAAGCCAACCAAATGAATTAAATCCAACAAGGTATTGATTCCTGACTTTTTCCTTCTTACATCCGTTTCCCACGACTTCCATAAATTAAAGAGGAGTGCCTCCGTACGAGACTCATCATCGGGACTTGCATGTAAAAATGCAGTGCCTATACCATCTTGTCAAGCCCTTGGCTGTTTGCTCAGTGGGGTTTGGATCTTATTGGACCTATACCTACAGGCATGTAATTTGTAATCGTTGCAATTGACTATTTCACCAAGTGGGTGGAGGACGAGCCGTTGTCTACTATAACCGAGAAAAAAGCCATAGACTTTGTAAAGAAGAATATTGTGTACCGATTCCAGATTCTCAGGATCATCATAATAGATAATGAGAAGTAGTTTGACAGTGTAAGCTTCAAGAAGCTCATTGGAGATCTCCATATTACCTTAAGATTTGCTTCACCTACTCATCCGAAGTCAAATGGACAGGTAGAAGCCCCGTACATGACCATCAAGAATAATTAGAAAGCAATGATCGGGTCATGTAAAGGCTTGTAGGTTGAAGAGTTGCCAAAAGTATTATGAGCACATCGAACGACCTACAAAGATTCCACAAGAGAAACTCTTTTCTCACTGGCTTACGGATGTGAGACAGTGATTCCAACAAAGATTGGGATGACAACCCGCCAAGTCTAGTGTTTTAAAGAATGGCAGAATGAGGAACTCCTGAGACACCACCTTGACATTATAGAAGAAAAGAGAGAGAGGTCGGTACTCAAGGTGATAGCATATCAGGAAATGATGATTCGTTTCTACAACTAGAGCATTCGGATACGAACCTTTCATCCCGAAAACTTGCTCCTGAGGCGGGTCACCCTAAATACAAGAAACACCAAACAACGCTTCCTACGAGCCAAGTGAGAAGGACCTTACAGGGTTACCGAGGTCATTATGTCGGGTGCATATCACTTTAAACATCTACACAGAACTCAACTCAAGAAACTCTGGAATGCAGAAATATTGAGAAGGTATTTTTAATAGAGTCTCTCTTAAAATGACCCTCAAAGAATTATAAGAATGGTAGTAGATCACGAGAATATCAATAGGGCTTTCCCTTTATAAATAAAAACATGTTCGCATATGCTTATTTGTTATTTGGATGGGAAAAACTTGTTTGATATTCTTATGAAATACTCATGATCAGAATACATCAAAGGGCACAGGACATGTGGGAAAGGCACGACCTCCCGTCTGGAATGTTAATATCAATAGTCTTGCACCATTAGGCAATAGAGCGAGAATGCATGAATGGCATTTAGCGCTCGAGATGACCATAGCATGTTTGGTGAGGGGGCCAGTGGGACATTTGGCACTCTTAGATAACCATAGCATGAAAATATTGAAGAAAACCTTAGGGAACTATGTTGTCTTTATGTTTTACAAAGCACGAAAAGGGCTCATAGACCTCTGTAGAGTTTACAGCCTCGATATATGCCTAGCATGGGGAAGGGAAATTGTCCTATGATGTTGTCCATCCTACTCTAGATCCATTGGAGCATAGCATAGGAATGACAAGAAGGTCGATGTGGCGTTTACAGATTCGAGGCCTTCCTAGCATGGGGGAAAATCCCCTCATGGAATTGGCTGACTCCTGATCTGTAGCTCAATTCACCGGGACGTCTAGATTGTAAGATTTAGAATTATTATTTTAGGCAAACTGAGGTACAACGCTACCTCAGTAATTTTGGTGTTTTTGGGTCGGTACGAAATGTGTGTTACATCACCTCCATTACACTTATCGTTTGTTATTGGTTTTTGCACAACTCAGAATAGGACGCCACTGCCAATGTTCATTGGGATGGCCGGAGGTTGAAAATCCTCCTTCCAGGTCAATCTCGATTACGATTATAATGGCTTGGGGCTGCATTCATTCTACCGAGGCCATACTATTTGAATTACACAATGAGGGACCATTCCTTTATGGCCAAATGATTATAATGGCTCATAGATGCATTCGTTCTACCGAGGTCATCCTATTTGAATGGCACAATGAGGGAAGATTCTCTTGTGGCTAAGTAATTATAATATCTCAAGGTCAGGTATGTCTCACCGATGCCTTGTTATGTTCGCTAGCATGGGGTCAGAGTTTCTCCTCTATAACCATGTTATCGGATGGCACAATGAAAGAACGTTCCCTTGTGGCCAAGTAATTATAACGGCTATGGGTCGAGTATCTCCCATCGAGACCTTGTTATATTTGTTAGTATGGGGTCAGAGTTTCTTCCTCATGACCATGTTATCGGATGGCGCAAGTAAGAAATATTCTCTTGTAGCCAAATAATTATAATATCTCGGGGTCAGGTATGTCTCACCGAGGCCTTGTTATGTTCACTAGCATGGGGTCGGAAAGGAGGGAACACTACTTTATGGTAAAGTAATTATAACGGCTCGGGGTGGGATATGTCCTACTGAGGCCTTATTATGTTTGTTGGCATAGGGTCGGAGTTTCTCCCCCATTACCATATTATCGAATGGCACAAGGAGAGAACATTCTGTTGTGCTAGGTAATTATAACGGCTTGGGGTCGAGAATATCTCACTAAGGCCTTTTTATGTTCGCTGGCATGGGGACAGAGCTTCTCCCCCAAGACCATGATATCGAATGGCATAATAAGGGAACATTCAATTGTGTCAAAGTAATTATAATGACTCAGGTTCGGGTATGTCCCACAGAGGCCTTATTATGTTTGCTGGCATGAGATTAGAGTTTCTCCACCATGACTATGTTATAATGGCCGGGTATGTCCCACTGAGGCCTTGTTATGTTTGTTTGCATCGGATCAGAGCTTTTTCCCTATGGCCATGTTATTGAATGACACAGAGGGAACATTCCCTTGTGGTCATATGATTATAACGACTCGTGGTCGGGTTTGTCCCACCGAGGCCTTATTATGTTTGTTGGCATGGGGTCATAATTTTTCCCATGGCCATGTTATTACATGGCATAATGAAGGAATATTCTCTTATGGCCAAGTGATTATAACGACTTGGGGTTGGGTATGTCCCACTGAGGCCTTGTTATGTTCGTTGGCATGGGTGATTGGAGTTTTTCCCCAATTGCCATGTTATTAAATGGCATAAGAAGGGAATATTCCCTTATAGCCACGTGATTATAACGGTTCAGGGTCGGGTATGTCCCACTGAGGCCTTATTATGTTCGTTGTCATGGTGTCAGAGTTTTTCCCATGGCCATGTTATTAACTTGTGCAAAGAGGAAACATCCCATTATGTCCAAGTGATTATAACGGCTCGGGGTAGGGTATGTCCCGCCGATGCCTTGTTATGTTCGTTGGAATGGGGTCAGAGTTTCTCTCACATGACCTTATTCGATTAGCACAATAAGCCATTCTCTTGTGATTGTGTTCGTTATTGGCTCGGGGTTGGATAAGGAGGCATTCTCTTGTGACCATGGTCGGTATAAGCTCGGGGTTGGATTCGCTTAGCCAATGCCCTATTATATAATAATAGTGTTTGGGCATCCCCATGGCCATACTAAAATGAGGTGGTAATAATAGAATTAAGATCTCTCGGGGTTAGCATCTCATATGATTTAGGTCAGCTTGGGAAGTGTTGAAGATGGTCGAGTTGAAGATACCCAATACTGAAAGATCCTTTTGGAAGGGGTCAAAATCTTCTACGTATAAGAAATGCATCATAAAGGTCAGATTTGTAGTGTAATGAGCTCAGACATCCATGTTTATTATCAGAACGAGGCCCCTTATAGGAATGGTTGGAGTTAATTGGTTATATTTACCAAGTATTGGTTGCTGTTGATTAGTTTAACATATTTCTTAGTAAAATAAAAGTTTCCTTAGATCGGGTCTTTCCTCAGTGTGTATTTTAGTGTGGAAAAAATACACAAATAAATAAAATGCTTTCGATATCAAAATTATACATTAGTCTCCTTCGGGATTACCCAACAAAAAAAAAAAGAGAAAGAATTATAAATGAGTGCCGAGAACTTTTTCAGAAGGGTCTGGATGGGTAGTAATGGAAGATGAGGGGCCACGATCTTCTTGAGTTGAAGGCATTGTGGAAAGAAGGTCAGGGTCACTAATAACATTAGCTTCTTCTTGAGCTTTTCCAAAGGCCTCTTCATGAGACATCTCTCATTTGGTAACTTTTAAAATTTTCTAAAACACCCCTAAGTCCAGGCCAGGATACACCATCCCAATTAGCTATGGACTCTTCCATTCCTTCAATCTTAGCCTCCATTTTGCTGATTTCAAGATGATTGAGGAGCTCGACCTGAAAATTTTGTAATTCTTCTTGGTACTTAGCCAGTTCTTTCCGAGTCTTGTCTAACTCAATCATGGCCTTTTCAAGGTCGGCCTCTTTTTCTTGAAGTGTGCTATGAGCTATGATGGCCTTGGCTTGTGCATTTTGAAATCCCTCATATTCAAAGTGGCCTATGCCGGGGCCTCATTCCTCTTCTTTTTGTTAATATCTGAAGCCCGGTGGAGGGCCTAATTTCAGCTTTGACTTCATTCAACCTTCTATTTAGTTCATACTCCCTCTCAGATAGTTGGCTTTGGAGCCTGTAGGCCAAACCGCCCTCTAAAATGATGCTCACCAGTATGTCTATATTGGTTTCCAAGAGGTAGGCCAACTATGCATTCAGAGATTAGTTCAGCATTGTCAGTTGGAAGCAAATATTATTGAAGTAAAGAGAAAAAAGAAGTTTTTAGTGATTACCTTTGCCTGCAAATGACCAGTCTTGATAAGGATGTCCTCTGGTGAGAGGCTCTCATTGGCCATAGTGTAACATCTCGCCTTAGCAGCAATGTTACCGGCATGAGACAGGCTAAACCCATCTCCATAAGCCTCTGATTTTAGAAAAATTTCAGCATGATGGATTCATAACATCATGCAACCTGGCCTATAGCCAGCATCCAAATACAACATAAACATAAAATCTCGGCCTCAGGTCGGCATCTCAATATCAATGCAATCTAAGGGCCCAACTAATATGCAATGCAGACATAAAGACATAATACAACCAGAGCTCTGTGCCCAAAAATATGTACATACAAGAACTTTTACAACATAGTGCTCAGCACGTCTCAACAATACTCAAATACAAAACTTTTAAACTCAACCTATACACAAGACTCGACTTCCCCAAGACTTGGTGACTAGCTGACTGCAACGCTGCTATCCGACTGCTTCGCAACTTTGAAATCCACGGTCGACTGTTTAGGTCGCCAACCTGCAAAACTCAAACACTGTGGTATAGTGAGTCAATAGACTCAGTAAGTAACTATGCTCCTACCTTGAGCATCATACACAAGCAAGGTTTGAATTCCAGTTTACATATTATTCCTGGCGTTTCTAAGTGATCACACATTCTTCAAATTACCAATTGTTCATACTATCTATTTCCTAGCTGATTGACAAACATTCTATTTTTATATTTCTTTTATGTGAGCATCCATACACTCTTCTTTTTCTATTTTCTAGTGACGTGCTTCCTAGCTTATTTATTTGCAATCATTGTAATTATATGTATATCAATCATGAACTTTTTACAATATCCATATCTTGCAACCATATATCATTCTCATATAACCTATACCATCACATGCACGACATATATCATCTTTTCATTAATCATGTATTGGTTATTAAAACCCTCTACACAAGCTCTTATATATTTTAATTTTTAGTCGCAGTAGAACCATTTTAATTCACAACACACTTCAGATCTCATATGTATAACAGTCATAGTACATTATACTATATTGCTCAGACACATGCATAATGCCTTTTCATTTTCTTAGCTTCTTATCTTTCTTTTTACTCTACTACCTTAAGCTCAGGTAACTTATCTAAGTCATCTTCTTACCATTCTATTTAACACATCATTGATTCATCATTTAATATCCATATTAATTATATATACAGCAAATATGCATCTCATCATCATGTGTATGCACTAGTGCTGGTTCATGCAAACAATGCCCGTACATAACCCATTACCCATTTTAGAATAGGTATGGGATGGATTCCATCCGAACGGATCCTATCCAGCACTTCTACCATGCAACATACAATCGTCAATAATATACACACATAAATAACAATATCATCGTGCTCGAACATCATATGCATGAATCACGTGAACATTAAAAAGCTTTAATTCATATTGACATCTCATAACTTCACTTTGCTTGGAAAATTTCTCTTTTTTTTTTTAGAAAACTCACCATTCTTCATAATACATTCCATTTAAAAAATATTCTTTAAAAGAAATCCTTTTTCAGAAAACTCATATTTGAAACTCTCTTCCTTTTTCTGTTCTAGAAAACTCTTTTACTAAAAATCTGCTTTCTGAAAACTTATTCTGAAAATCTTTCTTTTTCTTGTACCTTTTTTCTAAAACCATCTTTCTAAGTTCTTTTCTGAAGCTCTTTTCTAAAAACTGAAATCTGAAATCCTATTTCTGAAAACCAAACAGAAATTTGAAATCCTTTTTTTGAAAATCAAATCTCCGCCCGTAGGTGCATCTCCGCCCGAAGGCACATCTCCGCCCGAAGGTGCATCTCCGACCGAAGGCGCTTCTCCGCCTGTAGGCGTATCTCCGTCCGAAGGCGCATCTCCGCCCATGAATATACCATCTGAGCGCTGAGGATCTAGAGGCGTCCCCACAGTCCTCCACATGTGCACATGTGTCTAAATCCGTCAATTCCAATTAGTATACAACTGGGATGGGTCAAATCCCAAATCCCCGAATCCATATAAAATCCGTCAATTCCAACAATGTACAACTGGGATGGGTCAAATCCCAAATCCTGAATCCATATGATATCCGTCAATTCCATAATTGTTCATAAAATCTCACTGGAATGGGTTTATACCCCAATCCTGATAAAATCTATTAAAACTTTTGTTTTAAAAAAAACATTTAAGACTGTTATATACTTTAAACTTTAAAATCAGTTTCAACTGCAGTTCAGAAAATATTACCCAATATGTATGTTCGATGTATTATGCTTTCATTCACTCAATACATGCTTTCATACTTACTTATACTCTGTAATCTGTCAATTCCATATAACTCCAGGATTAACTGAATCCCAATAAATATCAAAGATGAAAATGATTTATAAAAATTTCTTAAATCTGCTGAGAACTTTTGAAAACTCTGGAAGTCCCTTTTTACTTTTGAAATATTCTTTTTATGTTTATGCAATCCTATATATATATATGCATTCACAAAATAATGCTCACATACACGCATATGCTCTCTATTCATGCTCTGATGCAAGTTTTCATATTCTCATATTTTCTCATTTTATTCATGCCCATACTCGTGTATGCATGCTCATGCATATTCATGTCCATACACTATATTCTCAATTTACATTTGCTAATTCATGTTCAAACATACATATTCCTAATAATCATAAGCTTTCAAATCTTGTTCATTCATGCATACAAGTTCATGCTCAAACATACACATTTATATACTTTCTTTACATATTTACAAATACACATTTATATATATATCGCATACTTCTTATTCATATTCGGTACTCAACAACATCAAGTCATTTCAGTCTACATTCATAATTCATACAATATAATTCATACAATATAATATGTATTCATATATTAACATATATTAACATATATACTAGTTAAGCCAATTTCCTCAAAATATCGAATATATATAATCACGTCAAAATCATATATTGCTACACACAAGTTCATAATTTAGCATTCAACCATACTTGCAAATATTGCCATTTATCGCTAATCCCATTTCCCAAGGGTGTAGTGTCTACAACCCCCATTCCTAGATAAAGTTACTATTCACAGTAAACATATGTATATATATATATATATACACACACCAAATTATCAACTTTTCATCCATATCATTAAAAAATCCACCACTAACATGTATAAACATATATATAATATCTTGTATAACATGTATACACTTCAATACAAAGAATTCCCAAATTCTAGGATTTTTACCCAAATTACACATTTGCATAGTTTTGCCACTAGTTTTCAATTCCTTGCTCTATATCATCACTAAAGCATCCTAGCATGCTTCTATTCCATTATTAAGTTCAATTCCAGGTTTTACCTAAACCCTAGAAATCAATTCAAACAAACTCAAGATGATCACCACATAGAATACTTACCTGGATTCGCGGACATTCCTAGTCCAGCTAATATATGTCAAAATAAATCGTAAAACACGATCAGAACCGCTATTTGCGGAACTTAGACATTTCTATAATAAACTTCGGACCTTCTCGGAATGATCAAATCAAATCTGATACTACTGTTTAATCTCCTTTATTCTAATACATATCTTTCTATACTATTCCAACTAGCTAGATAGCTTATATTCTCGTTTTACGCGTTTACGGTAAATCTTACTGAAAAGTTTCCGCAAACGCTACGGAAGGGTCTCGAACCCTCCGAACTTATCCGGAACTATTTAATTATCTTCGTATTATCATAATTAGGTCATATTCATGATCACGGTCGTTAGACTATAGTCGTGCGAGAAACTCTGTTTTACCGGAAACTCGCTAATTCTACCGGATCGATCTAATTTATTTGTTTCCGCCCAGATTCTACCACATGCATTGTTTTAACATATTATATCACATCCAATTCATTTCATGTCAATTCGCTACACTACGGAACTACTAGAAGCATCCGAATATATAACGGTAAATTTTAAAATAACACATTTTTAACGGAGAGTCATACCAAAATTTGGAGGGTATATTCAGACTCCCAACGGCCATACGAACGTGCTGGTGTCGTCAAAGTTCCTATCGGAGCTACTGTTCACCATGGGTCACTATTTATCTGAATCTTCCTTCCTTATTTTACGTGCAACCGAGCATGGATCGGAAAAACCTTCACCACCATCTCGTAGTACTCGTCGAGGGCTTCGTTTGGTAGGTGGCTCGGGCCATGAATCAAAATGACAAGTCGGGATCGGGAAACCCAAGCTCACGTGTCTCTCACTCTCTTCGACGTTGGCCACCATCGCGAACGTCGTCACCGGACGATCCCTCCGGCACTGGTGCGCCGGCCTGACGCCGGCAAGAAGCTCGCCGGTGAACTTCTTTTCAAAAGAATGCTGGGGGGTCGGGTGAAGGGAAAAAATAGGGGTTATGCCATTTTTTGATTTGATGAAACTAAATTTTCTGAAAATTACAAACTCACCCCGGAAAATTTCATTTATGCCCCTATCATGGAACTTTCTAGAATTTCGCATTTTTGAAGCCTTTTTGACGTGATTTTCGAAAATTGTTCAACACAAAAGTTGTTCGTCTCGAAAAACTGAGTCTGATGGTTCAGGAATCAACTCAATCGGAGTTCATTTTCAGTTTCCATAACCGAAACCGCAAACTTTACGTGTTTTACATAAATCGCGTAACTGACTTTTGATCCCACGCGTTTTCCAACGCGATGAATATTCATAATATATTATTCCAACCCATATTCCATCACTTAAACACTTATCCGCTATTGTCGCTCTATTCCGGGACCAAAATTTTCGGTCCGGGAACTTTTCCACAATTATCCCGAAAATTTGGGATGTTACACATAGCTTGATTAATGTTGACATGCTCGGCCAAGAAATTTATTTCCTAGGCAGCAGGTGGGCTATACCTCCCCTCACATTTTCGGGGAATTCCTCTACCACCAGAATCAAAATTCCTTGCTCCTCCTGACCTAGCCTTTTTTCTATGGGCCCTCACGGAACTTTCCTTATGATCCTCTCTCCTTCGACCTAGTAGAGACGTTTCTTGGAGGGTTGGGGGACAGGTGTCGGTGTTTGGCTTGGCGAGGGAATGTTTATGGTTAGGGGAGTAGGGTCGGTGCATGCATTGGCGTCTTTTATCTAGTCGATGGAGGGATAAGTGTGATAACTCAAGGGCTTCTTAACTCATCTCGGGTAGAGCGCATTGCCTCCCTGGAAATTTGCATATGAGTCTTCTTTCAGGACATGCATGCAACAAAAATGTATGTGCCACATGATTAAAGGTAAAGAAGTGGGTCAAAAAGTAATAAAATTAGCATGAAAAATGAAATACAACAAACCAAGTAGGTCAGTGGGTTAGCAATTACCACTCTTTATAGACTGGGTGGTGGAGTGCTTGAGACCCAAGTCAGCAAAGGAATAAGGGTTGATGAGGTCTCTATAATGACCTACATACTATGATGCCTTTTTCACCCTAACCCAGAACCCGTGGCGAACCTTGGGATGATCACACCAGCAAGCTGCATGGGATTCAAAATTGTTAGTAAATGAGTTAAAAATTCTAAAGAAAATGAAATAAAAAAAGAGGGAGGGCACAATGTTACCTCAAACTCTAAAGACATTTAGAACTGTGACCGTTCGCGATTTTCCAGCTTGCCCCATGGCCCTTCAGCCCAAAACCATTTATTCTTGAAGTTTTTGTTGGTGGCCAGGAGGTCCGCGATTATGTATAAGGCCCCGCCGTATACGGAGAGGTAGTACCAACCCATGTACTATTTAGGATTGGCGTTCATTCTATATAATCTTTTCAACTTGGGATCGATGGCTCTCCCAGTCCAGCTCGGCTCCAAATCACGTGGAGCCTCACAAATACTCTCCACCTATTCAAATTCAGTTAACACAGGGCCAGGTTCATTGCTGCCAACATCCTTGCAAAATATCCTTGTATGGGCTAGCGTAGGCCTATGTCGAAGAAAGCACTGCAGAGCGTCACCTGGTTGTCACGGGGCTCGCTAGCCTGATCCCCTTCTTCTGGAACAATCAGAGTAACTGCCACATATGTTTTTATTTTAAAGGAGATTATAATATGTTTCTTTATTTTTATTTTATAATTTAATAATAATAAATTAAAATATTAATTAATTAATAAGTATCTTACTTTAATAGAATATTATATTTTTATATTATAATGAGTTTCTTGTGTTAATAATTTATTATTTTATTTTTATAATTTGATAATAAAAAATAATTATAGAGACATTTTAATTTTATATTTTAATAAAATAATAATAATGGTAAATATTAGGTTAATTGTAGATAATTTAGTAGTACGTTTTTATTTCAATATAAGAGTATAATATGTTTTCTTATTATTACGAAATTCTTATAAAATTATAATATGTTATTTTATTTAATAGATTTATTAATTTAATTTATAAAATTAATAGTTTTAATATGAAGCCACCACATAAAGCGATTGAAGAAAATGCTGCTCTCTCATGCTTCCTAATCAATCAATCAATATAACATCTAAAAGTTGAGGAAAATGCTGGTCTCTCATGCTTCCTAAAAGAAATAGGGAGCTCTTTTTTATTTTGAGAGTAAAATTTAACGGTGCCACCTGTTGTGAATCACTGATCACTTTAGAGAAGATTTGAGGAAAAACCAAATTGTATTTCTATTACTACAAGAATAGAATACACAAGTATTACAAAACTTGAATTACAAAACCTCACACTTTCTCTCTATATTCTACACACTTTGGGATGCTATACAAGCTCACTGGAAGGCTGAATTTATAGGGTTAGGTTGGTTACTATTACTCCACCTTTCACTCTTTGATTCATGGCTTTTCTTTGTTTGTTAGCCCTATTTTCAACTTAACACCTAAAGTTGGCTTGGCTTCTTCTTCAATTAGTCTTCAAGAGGGCCATGAAGTTGGTAGCAGGACATTTCAGTGGTCTTGATGGGATGCTTGCTGGATCTATGTATGAAAGTGGCAACTGAACTAACAATTCTCCCCCTTCTGCTGCATCTCAAACAATCATCATCTGACAGCTATCCCGTCTATGCCTCTGCACAGCTCTAGCATGTCCCGAGTAACCACCTTTGTTAACATGTCGGCTGGATTCTCATCTGTATGGATCTTCACTAGTCTCAGCAGTTGTTGATCCATCACCTCGCGTATCTAATGATAGCGAATATCAATGTGTTTCATCCGGGAATGATACATTGAGTTCTTGCTCAAGTCTAGAGCACTCTGACTGTCGCAATGTATCTTGTATTCTGTCTGCTTGATCCCTAACTCTTGGAGAAAATGCTTTAGCCACAACATTTCTTTTCCTGCCTCAGCTATGGCAATGTACTCAGCCTCTGTTATGGATAATGCAATACACCTCTGCAATCTTGATTGCCATGACACAGCTCCCCCTTAAAAGTGTAGATGAATCCTGATGTAGATTTCCTACCATCAAGATCTCCCGTCATATCTGAATCTGTATAGCCTTCCAAGATTGGATCAGCTCCCCCGTAACACAGACGAAACTTCGTTGTACCCTTGAGGTACCTGAGAATCCATTTGACTGCCTCTCAGTGTTGCTTTCCAGGGTTAGAGAGAAAACGGCTCACTACACCAACTGCGTGTGCAATATCTGGACTGGTACATACCATTGCAAACATAAGGCTTCCAACAACTGAAGAATATGGTATTGCTGAAATGGCTAGCATAGCCCTGTTTGTCTAGGGCTACCCCCGAGAATAAGTTGAGCCGAAGTTCTGGAACATGTCTGACCTCCTTCAGGGTTATTGTATATCCTGCATTTGTCCGCAACTGTACTTCACCAATTCCCACTATCTGAGAAGAACTGGTATTTCCCATCTTCACTGCTCCAAAGTCTCCTGCTTTGTATGTTGTGAAGAAATCCCTATGAGGAGTGACGTGGTAGGATGCTGCAGTATCTACCACCCACTCGACATCCTGTGTTGCGGTGTGAAGGCATGTTTCTTCCTGGCCGGAGCATATAGCTACATCTACTGTGGTAACTACTAGTGTCTCCGCGTCATTCTTCTTCGGCTGGTTATTGCCTTGCCCCTGCTCCCGTTCCAGTTTTCGGTAATTTTTCTTCAAGTGGCCTTCTATGCCACAGTGGAAGCACTTGTATGTCTTTTTCCTGTCCTTTGATCTGCCCCTGCTTTTTCTTCTGCCTCTTCTCCCACTTTGAGGTTTCTCATATTGTCTTCCTCGTTGCTCCGAGACAAGGGCTTCTATTTGATCTGAGCCCACGTCTTTTCTTCTGGCTTCTTCATTTGCCAGTGCATCTTTTACCATAGGCATGGTAAGTTTGCCTCCTGGAGCTGAGTTGCTGAGAGTAACCACCAGAGTCTCCCAGTTATCAGGAAGAGAACTGAGTAGCAAGAGAGCTTGAATTTCGTCTGCCAGTTGCATGTCTACTGCAGACAACTGGTTCACAAGGCTTTGGAACTCGTTGGTGTGTTCTGCAATGGAAGTTCCACTCCGTAGCTTCAAGTTCACCAAACGCCTCATGATTAAGACTTTATTCCGAGCTGTTTTGGCCTGGAACATGTCTTCCAATTTCCTCCACATTTCATAAGCATCTGTGTCCTGTGCTACGTGGTGGAAGACACTGTGACCGATCCACTGCCTAATCTGACCTAAAGTTCTGTTGTTGAGTTTATTCCAGTCATACTCCTTAACAGACTCTGGTTTCTCTCCCTTCAACTCGATGACATCAAACAGATCTTTACAATGTAAAAAATCTATCATCCTAAGTCTCCAGAGGAAGTAATTAGTGGCAGCCAGTTTAATCATTGCACCAGAATGAGAATCCTCCATCTCCATTTTAAGTTTTAAAGTTTAAAATGAGAATACTCTAAAAATTGGGTCTGAATTTCACAAATCCGAGGTCACCGTTGCGTCCGGAACGGTCGAAAATGGTGGAATAGATACTTCGTTGGTCTAAATCCGACACAGGGGCTGATTTGTAAATTCCTAAAAGTTCTGGGGCAAAACTGCAAATTTCAAAATTCAGGGGGCTAAATGAAATTTACCAGGCTGCTGACGTGGCAGTGCTGACGTGGCAAGGTGTGACCGGTCTGCTGATGTGGCAGACACGTGGCGGATGACGTGGCGGCTGACGTGTCTGCTGGCTGGACGATGACGTGGCGCTGACTATGCGCTGACTGGGCTGGTGACTGGGCACTGACTGGACGTGACGTGACGCTGACGTGGCGGCCACGCGGATCGTCTTCAACCTTGGTTAGCGCGTGTGGGGCGTGTAGCGCGTGGACAGTACACTGGTCGGCGAGTGTGGAGCTTCTGGACGTCGGTTCGGTCGCCGGAAAATACCACCGAGCTCGTCTCGACATGAACTAGCTGATGGTGCCCTGAAAATGAATTTTTGACAACTTTCGTCGGAACCGGTTTTCCGATCGGAAGCTCGGTTTTTCTGTTTTACGATCCCAAAGGACAACCGAAGCTCATGATACCACTTGTTGTGAATCACTGATCACTTTAGAGAAGATTTGAGGAAAAACCGAATTGTATTTCTATTACTACAAGAATAGAATACACAAGTATTACAAAACTTGAATTACAAAATCTCACTGGAAGGCTGAATTTATAGGGCTAGGTTGGTTACTATTACTCCACCTTTCACTCCTTGATTCATGGCTTTTCTTTGTTTGTTAGCCCTATTTTCAACTTAACACCTAAAGTTGGCTTGGCTTCTTCTTCAATTAGTCTTCAAGAGGGCCATGAAGTTGGTAGCAGGACATTTCAGTGGTTTTGATGGGATGCTTGCTGGATCTATGCATGAAAATGGCAACTGAACTAACACCACCTCTTTAATGAATGATGTTTTAATTATTTGATATAAAAATCATTCCATATTTTGCTCTTTTGGCATTCTCACATGCTTCCAAAAAGAAATGGAGAGCTCTCCTTATTTTGAGAGTAAAAATTAATGTTGCCACTACTTTAATGAATAATTTTTTTATTATTTGATATAAAATCATTCCATATTTAACTCTCTTGACATTCTCACAATCAATGATTTTCCTCCTATTGTCTACCTTCCCAATTTAATATTCATGCGTTATGGACCATCCACACTTGATTTACGATTGAATTTTTCTCTCTTCATGAAAGTCAGGTTTCTATGACTGGTATCATTCTCATCATTAAATATTCTGTGTCTCTTGGTGCTTTAATGGGTTTCAAATTTCTATGAAGAAATTGAGCAATAGGTGTTGAGTGGCTCTTGACATTCAATTGAGTAAATTATAATTGGACATCGGGATTAAATGTATTTATTCATTCTCTATAGTAATTATACTCTGGGTGCTGAAAGAAATTAACGGTTATCGTCTTTAAATTTGAGATTGTGACATTCAAAGATGGATCAATTTTGAAATAGCCGTATGTTGAAGCTCGAAATACAGCCGTAAAAAATGATCTTTTGGGTAATGTTCTTATCGAGCTCCAAATCCACCTAATTCTTTCATTGGTCATCTTCCGACAATTGACGTCAAGCAATAGGTTTGATTTATTCTTAATTTGAATAGTTGATTTGGGAATGATTTTAATTGTTTTAGAATTTATTTAAATAATTATTGGTTCATGTATTTTGGTATGCTCAGAAGTTCAAAATTAGCTTTTTCTTGTGTCTGATATGCAATTATGGAATATACATTGGGAGTAAAAATATTATTGCCATGTCATTTGCACCAAGAGATTCACACGAAGCTCAATTCTGATTTGCTCTTGAAGGTGGTGTGTCTCCTATGATTAGTTTTCTCGGTACCATAAAAATGTCGTATCCATCCAGAGCCTTTGACATGGCTCATTGTTCTTGTTGCTTGATTTCATGGGGAGCAAATGGTAATAAGCATTTATAATTATAATTCTTTTTTTCCCTGTAAGACACAATAAGTTAATATTTTGACAGTTTGGTTTCATTTGTTGATAGTAGCTTTTTTTTAATCCTTGAAAGCTAGTATTTTTGTTATGTTTTGTTTGATGGGGTTTTATTCTTTTGCTTAGATAGTTTTAGATTTTATATATGCTCTGTTTATTGTTTTAGATTTTTGTTGGGTCCAAGCAAAACATGTATAATTAAGTATGTGAAAAATTAGAATACTAATGTAGGAATTTTGGGTTCAAATTATCAATATAGAAACAATAATGTAAATAATTTTCAAGTCATTTATCATGTAATATAAAAAATAATCAATTATCTTGAGATGAAACATCAATTCAAGTCTCGCCGCTCATTTCACTCATATTAAAACTAATCTTCTCAAAATATGGAAAATATAGAAACTAAAGAGCAGCATTTATTTTCTATTTAATTTTTTATGATTTTATTTAACATATGTTTCCTTCAAATTGTAACAGTTCTTGAAGACTAACAAGTTTTTGATAAAATAAATTGAAAGCATTTGTACAATTCCTGAAACGGTTTTCTACGGTGGATTATTAATTCTAGTGGATTATTAGTGATCTAACTAATTTTAGCTCTTCAAATTTTATTCAATAATCCCGATTAGTCACTACTAAACCAATTAACTTATTCAAATGATTTAATCAAGTTAGATTAAGTGATCTAATCCATTTTAACTTTAAAATATTAGCCCACTTATAGGTTTTAAAATTTAGAATTCAACGAACGGATCAAATGTCATTAAACCACTTAATTGATAAAAGCACATTATTTATTTCAAAGGTACGTGGTATTGTATCCCAAGTGCAGAAAATATTACCGTCCATTCAGAATCGGCTATGGAATTTACGTCCGGGTTTCCATCCGATGGACCAAGAAAAATAATGTACGCATAAGGTCCATTTGTATTTAAGCTAGAATTCATAATTTTTAAACCTTTAAACCAATTAATCTGTTTACATGCATCTTATATTCTTATTTAACTTTTAAAATTACACAAAATCATATTTTATGACTCGAATATCATGTATGTCTACATGTTATGTCATGTGAAAATGCAAGAGTAGGCACCGTAGGCTATATGACATGTTAATAAACATTTTAAAACATACATATTCACCCAGGCATGGGCGTCGTGACTCCCACTGGTAGGCGTCGCGAAGCCGAGAAAACTAGAACCTGAAAATGCATCAGGTACTGTCTACTTCATGACGCATGTATCCTTGCATCGCGACGCAGCCTATTCCAATAGCTTACTGGACTTACTAGAATGTGCGATTTCGCGACGCAAGTAGGTTGGCGTCGCGACCCACACTGTTTTCCAACGGATGAATTTCAAAAATTCATCATATTACAAATTATGCTAAGTGGGCTCTTATTTTTCTATACTAATCTAATTAGTACAATAAATCCAATGCATCTATTGGTCTTTAAATCATGTTCCATGGTATGTTGTTGAGTTCTCCGCGTAATTTCTTCGTCATAAGTCCTTCGCGGCATTGGCTCCTCCAAATTATAAAAAGGGTTACAATTGAACTTATTACAAAGGAAATGAACTTACAACACTTGAAAGAATATGACTTATTGTCTTACATTCCCAAATCTAAAATAAGAGCCATAAAAAATAAACAATCAACGCAATATATTCATCTCATAATCAAAATAAATATTCATCACATGAACATTTAAACCATTCATTTTATGAATCTAATTGTGTCTACTCATCAAAACATGCATATTAATAATTTATATTATTAAAACTTAAACTTAAAAGAGAAGGATTAAGAAAAATTGTCAACCTTAAGCTATGATACCATTCAAATAGAACAATTAAACAATTTAAATGTATTTATTCATTCTCTCTAGTAATTATATTATGGGTGCTGAAAGAAATAACGGTTATCGTCTTTACATTTGAGATTGTGACATTCAAAGATGGATCATTTTTGTAACAGCTGTATGTTGAAGCTCGAAATACAGTCGTGAAAAATGGTCTTTTGGGTAATGTTCTTATCAAGCTTCATATCCACCTAATTCTTTCATTGGTCATCTTCCGATAATTGACGTCAAGCAATAGGTTTGATTTATTCTTAATTTGAATAGCTGATTTGGGAATGATTTTAATTATTTTAGAAATTATTTAAATAATTATTGGTTCTTGTATTTTGGTATGCTCAGAAGTTCAAAATTAGCTTTTTCTTGTGTCTGATATGCAATTAGGGAATATATATTGGGAGTAAAAATATTATTGCCATGTCATTTACACCAAGAGATTCACACGAAGCTCAATTCTGATTTGCTCTTGAAAGTGGTGTGTCTGCTATTATTAGTTTTCTCCGTACCATAAAGATGTCGTATCCATCTAGAGCCTTTGACATGGCCCATTGTTCTTGATGCTTGATTTCATGGGGAGCAAATGGTAATAATCATTTATAATTATAATTCTTTTTCCCTGTAAGAGACAATAAGTTAATATTTTGATAGTTTGATTTCATTTGTTGATAGTAGCCTCTTTTTTTTATCCTTGAAAGCTAGTATTTTTGTTATGTTTTATTTGATGGGGTTTTATTCGTTTGCTTGATAGTTTTAGATTTTATATATGCTCTGTTTGTTGTTTTGGATTTGTGTTAGGTCCAAGCAAAACATGTGTAATAAGTATGTGAAAAGTTAGAATACTAAGGTAGGAATTTTGGCTTCAAATTATCAATATAGAAACAATAATGTAAATAATTTTCAAGTCATTTATAATGTAATATAAAAAATAATCAATTATCTTGAGATGAAATATCAATTCAAGTCTCACCCCGCATTTCACTGATATTGAAGCTATTCTTCTCAAAAGATGGAAAATATAGAAACTAAATAGCAGCAATTATTCTCTAATTAATTTTTTATGATTTTATTTAACATATGTTTCCTTCAAATTGTAACATTTCTTGAAGATTAACAAGTTTTTGATAAAATAAATTGAAAACAATTGTCCAATTCCTTAAACAGTTTTCTAAAGATGAGTTGGTACTCAAAGTTTCACATTTAAAAAATAGTTAAGGATTTTATAATATATTCAATACAAGCTCTCCGCATCGAGCAGGTCATAATCTAGTATTATATATAAAAGTTAAGGCTCACAAAGCTTTCACATTTATTTTGTGAGCTTTCAGCATCTCTCCTTAATTTAGGGGTGAAAATTAAATCTATTTAATGTTCCAAAGACGCTTGATTTGCCCATCTCTCAAACCGTTCAGCTACGAGAATTTTTAATACTGGAATTAAAGATTACGGTTCATTGGATATGATGAGAATTTGTAAAGCTTTTGGTTCTATGACTATATAAACTATTCAACTTTCGTGTAATCACTACAAGAAAATGTACCTATAGCATCCAAACATTTAGCGTCGAAGCTATTATCGACGCTAATAACATCTTTTAGCGTCGAAACTAATATTCGACCCCAAATGTCAATATTTTTCAACTATTCCCATTATCTTTAGCGTCGATATGAATTGCGACGCTAAATGTTATACTTTTAGCGTCGAAAAATATATTCGACGCTGAAAAGTTGAGATTTAGCTTCGACGAAATTACATCGCTAAAAGTTTATTACGATACCACCGATAGTCTGTTAACCTTTACCATCAAAATTTAATTTCAACGCTAAAAATCGGACATTTATCATCGAATTCAGAGATTCGATGCTAAAAATAGATTAAAATGCAGAATGCCACTAACCCTTCTTCCCCTTTGCTTTTTCTCTCATCCTCTTCAAACTCATCCTCTGCAATCCTACTCTCTCATCTGCAACCTCACAACTCTCCTATAAATTTTCAATAAAATAGTAATTAATTTCCCATAAGGTAAATCTTCTTTCATATATCTTAATTATTTTTCTTTATATTTGCAAAGAATAATTATATATCTCACTTAAGTATTTCAGTTTAATCTTCTTAAAAAATTATGGTTTCATTTTTTATCATTATGTTTATTATATAATTTGTGTTAGTAGTTTATGATGCATATATGTAGATTAGTTAATTAACTAAATATATTTTATTCTGTAAACTAATTAATTAATCAACTAAATATATATGTGTATGCTTAAATAAATAATTAATGAACTGGTGATGTTGATGAGTGTAATACGATGTCTAATAATTATATTTTTTTTATTTAGATATTTGGCTGAAATGGATAGAAATTGGATGAGCTCGAGGGATAGATTGAGTGTTGAATACCGTAATAGAGTGTATGAGTTCATGGAATCGGCAAAGCAACACATTGATGCAAAAGGTCGTGTTCGGTGTCCATGTACAAATTGTTTGAATAAGAAAAGGAAACGGTTAGATGAAGTTCATAAGTATTTATACATACCGTGAATATCACCAACTTACCGTACGTGGATTTATCACAGTGAGCAGTATAATTTCAATCACTGTTTATTGATTCCGGTGAAGGGAGCAATAGTTACAATCAACCTGCAAATGATGAGATAACCTATGCTTTGCATGACTTACAAGGTCCACAACTTGGTCACAGTGTTAGTGGTGACATAGCAGTATTAAATGGAAATGATCAAAATTTATTTAGTGAACTACTTGATGAGGCAAAAAAAATTCCATTTGAAGGTGCTAGAATGTCGATCTTGAATTTCGTTGTGAAATCATTACACATTAAAGTGATCAACATAATGACCCACAAAAGAATTGATATGATGCTAGAGTTATTGGGGCAAATGTTACCGGTTGGAAGTGAATTACCTAAGTCATATTACGAGGCAAAGAAAATATTACGTGATTTGGGAATGAGGTATGAATCCATTCATGCTTGTAAGTATGACTGTGTATTATTTCATGCCGAGTATGAGTCACTTGAATATTGTCCGATATGTGGTGAAAGTCGGTACAAAGTCCGTGGTATGTGGAAGAAACTGCCTCAAAAGATATTACGATATTTCCCATTAACGCCCAGGCTGCAGTGGTTGTTCATGTCACGACATACAGCGACTGACATGATGTGGCATCATGAAAAGATGATCGGTGCGGAGGGCATACTTAGACATCTTGCGGATGGAACCGAGTGGAATGGATTTGATGGCATTTTTGGGGTTGGTGCTCAGAGCGCCAATCCGGACCATATTTATGTATGATTCATGAATACGAACATCCTCTTTTCCCATAATACTACTTACTTAGTGGTTGCACCTCTTGTTTTTATATACGTATTCGATCTGATTACGATTAGATTGAAACTAAATGTGATTTAGTGATATGTATATATCAGACAAAGACTTGATAATATATATTATCAAAATATAGTTCCTGGTCAAAATTCACTAACATGGGTCGGTTAGTCAAATCTGTTGAGACCAATACATGTCGTATATCGAGACTTGGTCCGATGGTTTATCCCAATGAACCATGAGTCTAGGGAGACTCGTATAGACGTGTAGGTGTTTATAATGGATAAACACTGAACGGCTCACCGAAGATTCTTAATAGATGGTACATCAACGTCAATAAGAATCTTCTCGGGTTGAGTAGCATAGTGGTCCTTCGACTTGAGACACCACTGTGGATGTATGAGACATCCTCCACACTTAGATGGCAGTCACGTCACCGATCTATTTAGATCAGACATCCGCCTGTTCGTTGGGTGTGGATCGATCCTCAGGATATCCTGTGTGTGTCAAGATAGGATCCGTCAGTTCTGTGTACAGAGCATAGGTAGTCCATATATATTTAGCAGTCTGTTAAATCTGTGGCCACAATATACTTCGGAAGTAAGTTCCGAGTGTTATTTAGAGATTGCTAATAGATACGTCAACGAGATAATACCTATAGAGATTTGACGTTTACATCTATATCTCTGGGATTATCTGGATACCTGTGACGGAGGGATTATACGTATGCAATGACCTCGACCTGTATGATTCAGCTAGATTATCCGTGATCGTCATAATCTACGGGTGGATAGATTATGGACACGAAATTGGATTTTGTGACGGATATACCTGAATCTAGAGAGTCTCAATAATGAAACATACTCGTAGAGCACTAGAGCAACATTTATAAATAATGTTGATTATTTATAAATCGTTTAAACGTTAAACGAAAAATATATGCGAACGGGCCGAATCGTCATTTCCTAATTAATGTGTATTTGTATTTAATATATGATATTATTAAATACACATTAATAAATAGTCAAATAAAGGTATTTGACATATATCATTAATATATGTATTTGAGATATTTAAAGTAAATATAATACATATGTTTGATATATTTGTATTTAATTATTTAATTGTTAAATGATTAATATAATTAAAATATAAATATATCACCAAATGACAAAGTTAGGAAATGATTATAAATGTAAATGTTTGACTTTACATTAAAGGAAAAGGTTGTCAAATTGATTTTGACTTCTTAAGATATTTGTTCAAAATTGTTTGAAAAATGAAAATATCTTTTTCCTTTATTTCTTACTAAATTCGGCCATGACCTTAAAAATATAAGAGTTATATTTTCTTGGTTGCCTTTGTTGACTTAATTAAATATCTTTAAAGTTGTTTTAGATATTTAACCAAGTTGATCAAATGAAAATGAAATTAATTTACTTGTATATGCTTTGGTGAAATTCTGCCAAGGCAAAGTAGTTGCAAGTATATATTGTTTTTCATTTCATTTTATTCTTAACCTAATACACTTTAAAAGAAAACTCCATTAATGGAAACCAAATGAAGCTTGTGAGAAAGAAAGAAGAAACCAAAGAAAGCTTGATTTTTAGTAAGTTTTTCCAACTTACTATTAGAAAGGAAAATGTTCCTTAGGATCTAGGCTTTAACATATGATGTTCTTAGGTTATTTTTTTCTTTATTCCTTGTGTTTTTGATGATGGAAGTTTTGATGAAAGTGTAGAGCATGTATGATGAAGGAAGCTTATGGCTATTGTAGTAATAAGTGTTCTTTTATGGTTTTGGAAACCTTGTTGCTAATCTAGAGTTGTTTACCCACTCTTAGATGATTTAGATTTGATCTTGAGTTGTTTCATTGTGTTGAGACTTTGATTGGATGGAAGAAACATGATTGAAGTATTGGATTTAACCAATTTGGTCTAATTTGTCCAATTTAAAGAAATTGAAAAATTAGGGTTCATGACCAATTCCAAATTTGGGGCTTTTCATATATGTTGTGAATTTGGATGTGTATATGATGCATATAAAGTTTCATGTTCATTGGATTACATCTTGATGTGTTTTGATGCATAAAATGACAAAGTGCACAAAATGGCACCATTAGAGTGCATTCGGCCATGGGTCCAATTTTGGGCATTTTTGTTGCTTTTGGTGTTATGATGTTTTGATCATGCTAAGTTCATCTTAGAAATGATTTAGAATCATTCAAAATTGATTAGATCAATTTCGGACTAAAATGGACTAAATACCAAGTGTAAGGGCAATTCGGTAAATTCACTTGAATATGATTCATTTGAATTCTATTCCATAATTTGATTATTGGATTATTAAATAAATATGTTTATTTAATTATTCCGAGAAAAAGTTTTGAAATCGGAAAATTTGATTTTCCACCGCTTCCGCTGCGTTACCGGATTCTGCCTCTAAATACCCCAACAGGCATATACCTCCGTTTCGCTAAGGACCCCCATAATGTCAGGTTAGGTCTCGCCTCTGATGGTTTTATCTCGTTTGGGAATATGTACAACTCTTACATCATGTGGCCCGTTATTTTTATTCCATATAACTTACGTTCATGGAAATGTATAAAGGATCCGTTCATATTTATGTCATTGTTTATCCCTAATCCACGTTCCCCTAGTAAAGATATGAATGTTTACTTGACACCATTGATCGAAAAGTTACAAACATTATGGAATGTGGGTGTGCATACCTATGATGCAGCTTCTGAGCAATATTTTCATATGCATGCCGTATTATTATGGACCATTAATGATTTTCCAACTTATGGTTCATTATCTGGATGGAGCACTAAGGGATACATGGCATGTCCAGTTTATGCGGATCAAACACCTTTGCAATGATTACGGAATAAAATATGATACATAGGGCACAAGCATCCTTGACGGAGGAGTAAATTATTCAATGGTCAACAAGAACCTCAGAATATGCCCAGTCTATTATCTGGATTCGACATGTTTTGCCAACATCAATATCTCAGAGACAGTACACCAGGGAAACATCCTAATAATAGAGATAAAAATCGAAAATGTCAACCTGAAGAGTTGAATTGGACAGGAAATAGTATTTTCTTTTGTAAGAATATTGGGGGGGTCTGAGTCTGCGATATAATTTAGATGTAATACATATAGAAAAAACATATACGAGAGTTTAGTGGGCACACTCTTCAATATTCTGGGTAAGACGAAAGACACTGTAAATTCTAAATTGGACCTACAAGATCTTAGAATTCGCAGTGACTTGCATTTACAGGTCACTCATCGAGGTCTTATTAAGCCACCTGCTAGTTACGTGCTAACTCAATCAGAGAGAAAATCATTCTGTGATTGGCTGAAAATGGTTAAATTTTCTGATGATTATGCATTGAATATTGGATGTTTCTCCTTCCTGTTGGCATTCGACCTTATCTGCCACCGAATGTATGCGATGTCATACTTCATCTATGTGGCTTCTATAAACAATTATGTCAGAGGACATTAACCACATCTGTTATTGATGAACTTGAGCGAGGAATCGTGATAATCCTGTGCAAGTTGGAGCGAATATTGTTGGAAATTGTGATCGAGCACCATTCACTTTTTGTATGAATATTTATTATTTATGCGATATAATATTTTCTTTATCATGATTATTTTTTATTTGTATTGCAATTTCTTAATTTTATTTATATACTTTAAATCTAAGTGTTAGATTACTCTAAAAGTTAGAGATTTCGAGTTTCACTCGGAATCTTATATGAAATTAGTAAAGATCCGAGAGTTACAATATATGGTTATATAGTTGCAATAGTTGCAAATGGTGTTGAGAAATATCACGCATTCTCTCAAATATAAATTATTCCTGGTCTAGATATATTGACATGGCTCGGTCATTATATTGGTAAGACTAGTGCATTGTCTATATATGTAATTTACATATGGTTTGTCTCAACAGACTATGAGCTTAGTGGAAGTTCGTATAGAAATACAGATATTCATTAGTGGAATGAATATCGAACAAACTCATAAAAGATGACTAATAGATATTCCATAAAACTGTCAATAGTTGTCTTTTCGAGTTGAGTAGTTATTGTGGTCCTTTGACTTGAGACACCATGGTGGTCTTGTAAGTGATCCTCAGTACCTGATACCATGCCTGCCAGAGACCTTTTATGGTCTGACCTCTGGATGACTGTTAGGTATAGATCGATGATCACGAAGATCGGTGTGTGTTAATATGAGGATTCATCAGTCCATATTAGTTGGATTTTGTTTCCAGAAATTTTCAGAGTATATTCCGGAAATCTTTTGGCCAAAAGTTCGTAGAAGAAATTGTTTCTTTAACATTATAAATAATATTGAAAAAGAGTTTTGCATATATTATTTATTAATGGAATATAATTATGAAATTTTATTTTATATTGAGTGGATAAGGTTTTGACAGTAAAACTATAACCTTACTCAATTGGAGACGGTTATGACGAAAGGACTATACATTAACGTTTTAACCTCGATTTGTATGGTTCGACGTGTCATGTTGTTTTTAGTCATGGTTTGTAGGTGGGCAGGTGATTACGCCCAAATATAACTCGCGGTTATCTCAGTACAGTTGGGGTGTCGATTCCACAGAGAGATGGTTACAGGAACTGCTTCACTCAATCAAGAACGTTAACGGTAACTTAATAAATAAGACGATAAAAATTGGTAATTAAATTAAAGATAAATAAAATAATGAACGGATATTAAAAGATAATGGCAGAGAGATATGACAAAGCTTCGAGAATCCCTCTTGCATCGAACTCTTATATTTAGTTATTGATTCCTATTATTACACAATTAAAGGTTTCACGTCCCAAACCAACAACCGGAAAATATTCAATTCTACGTATGATAAATTCTAAGGTAATTAATGATTATTTTCTCTATGTTAACAGCATACAAAAGCCATCGTTATGAGCTATCTAACGTCGACAATATACCCTCAGGCAATACTGCAGCAGAAGACCAACACGCAAAACAACCTTACCAGTCACAATTAAATTCGCAAACCACACATAGAAGAAGCATGAATGGATCTATATGGGATTTGACAAAATATAATTTCTGGATTAATGAATCAAAAAATAATAGAAAACAATAAACATTAATTTTATTAAACGATAAAAAGGTTAGGAATCAAAAACATAAATAATAAAATCCAACACAAGAGTTCATCCCTAGCTTTGCCTAGGAGATTAGTTCCGCATGCTGGATGAAGAAATAACAGAGATAGGATGGGGAATCATTGAATGAATCATTGTTTCTGATCTTGGGAATTTGCACAGCTCTGATTTCTCCTTTGTATTTGTGTAACTAGCCTCTCCTTTGAGTCTGGACGAACTGTTATATTTATAGTAGTGTCAGGGTGTCATTAGGATTTCAGAAAACCCTAAAAAGCGAGACCTGGAACGCGTAGGAAATCTGCCCACAGCGCCGCAGCGCCAAACTCTCGGGAGTCTTGTACTGGACGTTGTGAGCGCTGCGGCACCGGTCTTGCATTAGCTCACTGGCGCTGTGGCGCTAGTGATCTTCTCGGCGCCATGGCGCCTAACTCTCTGGGTTTTGTATGGGGAAGTGGCGCCATGGCGCCAGTCTTGTTTTAAAGGCGACGTGGCCCTTATTTCTGGAGCCGCGGCGCTAGTTCAATTTCTGCCCTTTTGTGTTCTCAGCTCCTGCGTGTCTCCCATGCATCAGTATGGCCCCTAAACACTTGCAATTGTCCCAGGATCCATGTATTAGTATTCCTATAATTAAAATCACTAAATTAGTGTAAATAATAAATATTTCTAAATTAATATAACAATATAAAATATATCACTAAATACCTAACAATAAACCTAGATAAGTTATGTTTCAAAGTACATTTTCATGCACTTATCAGCAAGCCTTCATGAATATGTATACGAATATATATATATATATATATATATATATATTATATATATATATATATATATATATATATATATATATATATATATATATATATATATATATAAGGAGAATGATGTTAGAGGAAAGAGAGTGTATCTAACAGCTCTCTTTATGTGGCTTAATTGATGGCTAAGATCATTTTATTGGCAATTGGAGGAAAGAGAGTGAATTGATTGATGGAAAGAGTCAAAAAATTTCAAATTTTCAAATTTTCAAATTAAAAAATAGAAAGTTAAAATAAAATCATTTAATTAAAAAATAAAATCATTTAATTCTGTAACACCGTGCAGTAGGCACGGGCAAATACTGTAACACAGTTCCGTAGGCACGGGCATCATTTAATTAAAAAATAAAATCATTTAATTTTGTAACACAGTGCCGTAGGCACAGGCAGATACTGTAACACCGTGCCGTAGGCACGGGCAAAAACTAGTATATATATAAGTAATAACCGAAAGTCAGCCTGAGGAGTTCCATTATGTTAAGTTGACTCGTTAGTACTAGGGCGACTTTTCGTCAAATGTTGACAAAGTATTTTTTAGGTTTTTAAGGATTAAATTATTTGATCCGATAATTCATGAGATGAATTGAATTAATTAATTTTATATCAAGAGTTTATATAAGTTTTTTGTATAATAGATGTAAATTTGATTTACATTAAATTAGTAATTAATTAGTAAATTAATTTAATTATTAAATTAATGTACAAAATTAATTACTTGGTTTATACAAATAAAGCTTTTAATTAATTAAGGTAACTAAGTTAAAGCAATTGAATAATTTTGGTTAATGTAACTAAAGCTTTTAATTGTAACTAAGTTACAAAGTTGGTGAGATATTTTATTTTTTAACTTTGGTTAAATTAGTTTTTTGAAACATGTGGTGTAGAGAGAATATGCCATTAAACCATGGTTTAATAAAAAGTAAAAGGTTTGATTTTGGTTTTGATTTTGATTATTTTATTTTAATAAAAAAGACAATTGCTTATTTTTTCAAGCCTCTGCCGAAAACAATAAAAGAGGAGAAAATTGGTTTTGTTGCTTACAGGCTTCTCTCCTCTGCCGAGCAAGGAACAAAAAAAGAATTTGATTTTTTCTTTCCAAAATGAAGCCAAAAACAGTTGCCAAAATTGCCCAAATAAATCATCATGGACATGGAATTAATCCTTAAGAGTTAAGGGTTAATTTTGTGTTCCTGAAGCTTTATTTTTCCTATGGTTCAAGAGTTGAATTTTGGGGAAAAGTTGGTTGCCATTCTTGAGTGATCAAACCACCTTTTGGTCACCAAGATTTGTTCTTGGAGGAGGTCAATTTGGTGGAGAAAGAATGAAGTTCAAAGCTTGGAGGATTTGGGAATTTTTGATGCAAAGCTTCAATAATTGTCAAGGCTTGAAAGCAATAGTTGGTAAATTTAATTTGTAAATTTATTTGTTAATTTGTTGATGATTTATGTTGAGAAAAATTATTGTGAAAGTGTTGGATTAATTAGGAGCATGTATGTGAGGTTCTTGAAGCATTCAAGTGTATGAAAAATTAGTATATAGTTGATATATTAATTTTGTATGCTTGGATTAATTTTTCGAGTGTTGAAAAATAATTTTGTATGCGTGGATTAATTTTTTCAAGTGTTGGAAAATTAATTTAATACTTGGATCTTATTTGTCAAGAGTTGATAAATTGATTAAAATGTGTAAAATATTTAATTGAGTTTATGGTAATTATTTTAATCCATAAAATTGGTAATGATTTTTATGCATTGAAAAAATTAAATTTGTGATTAAAAAATTTTATTCACTGTTTTGTCATTGCCTCAAAAAAATAAAAATAAAAAATTTTTATTCACTCGGGATTTGATCTCGGGCGGGTTCCGCTGCACACGGCTTTTCCGTTCCTCACTCAACAAGTGGTATCAGAGCGATACATGCTAATAATTATTCATGTCTTTTACAATTTTTCTTAATTGTATAAAATGCCCATGCATACATTCAATAGTAGATTACATGTTTAGGCATTTTTATTGTACATGCATACATTTAAATATTTATATGCATTTGAGCTTGTTGAAATCTCTACACTAGATCTAAGTGTCATTAATTTTATGTGAAAATATGACATGGTTCGGCTTGTCTATACGGTCTTAGTTAAACCATTATGATTATTCCCAATATTGTTAAAGTTTGAGGGATTGGTTGTAATGTTTTATTCTAATCATGTTAAGTATGAGATGAGTGGAATTTAAGAGAAAGTATTATCCAATATTGCTAAAGCATGAGGATAAGATTCGATTTAGGACCGAATGTAAGAGTTTCATGAGATGAAATTGATAATAGTTGACTACCTTCTCGAATATACAAAGGTCAATATTGCTAAAACGTGATATTTGCTTAAATGTCAAGAAAGATCTACTTTGCATTGTGAGATAGAGTTAAATTTCTATATTCTTGTTTGTAGAGATTATAAAGAATATGTAAGACAATGCGATGGCACTTTATAAAAAAAATAATTTCATACTCTATTTAGTATTTTTATCATGATATTTAAATATTATTATCTGCTGATTTTTGTTTTATCTTGTGTAGACAGAATGTCTGTTTCGAACCCACTTTCGCGTATACTTGATACGCATAGGCTCCAGAGTGCTGTTAATTATAATGTTTGGCTCATGAATCTCCGAATTCTCTGTCAAGCGGAGCAACTTGAATATTTTCTAGATCGCCCAATACCCGCAAGGGTTTCGGATGATGCTTTAGATGAGGAACGTGACACGTTCAAAAGATGGAAGGATGATGATCGGAAAGTCCGATCATATATCTTGGGATCTATGGTGTCGAAATTATAGAGGACGTATATGTCGATGCCTGATTCCGGATCCATCTTGATGTATATGAAGGAACTATTCAGTGATCGATCACATGTAGAGATGCATAGGACGACTGTCGAGCTTTTTCATACTTTCCTCTCAGAGGGAAAACCTGTTAGCCCACATATGATGAAGCTAATAGATTGTATCGAAGAGCTCCAAATGAAGGATATTCCTATTGACAGCTGCCTCAGGAATAGTGTTATTCTCGCATCTCTTCCTAAGTCTTTCAAGGACTTTATCGTTAACTTTAACATGCATAAGATGCTTCCCACCTATTCTGAGTTGCACAATATGTTGTTGACGGCTTAAGATGACATGAATAAGAATAGTTCTGCTTTTATGGTCACTAGTGCTTCTTCTTATGGACCTTCTCAGGCTTCTCAAAAGCCGGCTGGGAAGAAACAGAAAAAGAAAAAGAAAATCAAAAGTAAAGGTCCAATGGTTGCTTCCGCAGCCGAAGGTGAAGATGGATCTTGCAAAAGAAAAATGTTTCTACTACGACATGCTTGGACACTGGAAATACAACTGTCTGAAATATTTAGCGTGTTTTGAAGAAAGCTCCCTCAGGTATTTGTTTTCCTATTATTGACATTACACTTGCTTTTGATTCTAGTTCGACTTGGGTGTTAGACACCACTTGTCCCTCTCATATTTGCAATTCGTTGCAGAATCTGAGGAAAACTAGAAGATTGAAGCCAGGAGAGATCCAATTGTGAGTAGGGAATGGAGATTCTCTACAAGTTGAAGCAGTAGGAATTTTATTTTTGAAACTCTTTGATGAATGTAATATTAAACTTAATAACTGTTATTTTATGCCGACTATGATACGACAAATCATCTCACTTCTTGTAATGGATTGCAATATAATAAATATTCATACAAAAAGTGAATGGTGCTCGATCACCATTTCCAACACTCCCAGTTGATCTAGTGCCATTCACGATGGTATCTAATAAACACGTGGAGTCTATGGGTATTAGATATCATCGTGAATGGCACTAGATCAAGTGGAAGTGTTGGAAATGGTGATCGAGCACCATTCCCAACACTTCCACTTGATATAGTGTCATTCACGATGGTATCTAATACCCATAGACTCCACGTGTTTCTCAAACAACTTGGGAGTTAGGCTTTAGTCAGTGGATCTGCTACATTTTATTCAGTTCGTTCTTTACAAACTATAATGTCACATCTAGCAAAAATTTCTCTAATCAAGTGTTGGAAAATTATTTTAATGCTTAGATTTAATTTTTCAAGAGTTGAAAAATTGATTAAAGTGTGTAAAATATTTAATTGAGCTTATAGTAATTATTTTAATGCATAAAATTGGTAATGATTTTTTTGCATTGAAAATTTAAATTTGTGATTAAAAAATTTTATTCACTGTTTTCTCATTGCCGGGAAAAAATAAAAAGAAAAATCTTTTATTCGCTCAGGATTTGATCTCGGCGCGGTACCGCTGCGCATGGCTTTTTCGTTCCTCACTCAACAAATATTGCCACCCGATTTTTTTGATGTGATGGTACATCTGGCCGTGCCTTTACCGGCTGAAGCTAGGAAGGGCGGTCCTGTCCATTACAGATGGATGTATCCCATTGAGAGGTATTATACAGTTTTAAATATTACATTCTTAAATTTGACTGTGCATTAAATTTATTATTAATGCAAATTTATTGTCATATCTGCAGGGCATTGGGATATTACAAATAATGTATGAAAAACAATGCGCGACCTGAAGGGTCAATAGCAGAGGCTGTTTTAATACGTGAGGTAATAACTTTTTATTCGATGTACATGTAGAATATTGAAACTCATTTTAATCATCGGCCACGAAACTATTATGGAGATGCGAGTACTAAGCAAGATATCACAGTGTTCCGTCAAAATCGCAGACCGTTTGGAGCAGTAGGTGTCAAATTACTAACTTTTGAGGAAGCTCAATGTGCGCATTGGTTTATATTGAGTAATTACGATAAAGTCATATTTAACGTAAGTCTTATTGGTACATAAGTGTATTTTTATTGTCTTACATTAACGTAACTCATTTTTTGTAGCCAATATTTTACCATGTTACAATGTGATCATGACCACAACTTTGATGGAAGACACAAAAAAATTTCCTAAATAGTTTGAGACAACTGTAAGCCCTAACATTGTCTATTTATTTTTATCCTAACAGAAAATATTTCAATTTGTTATATTAACACATAAATATTATCATGTGTTAGATAAACAACCAAGTGCAAAATTGTCAACTGGGCTCGTCCTATTCTTTAGTTTCATTGGCATATGGGCCTTAAAAGTAGGCTTATGAATACAGTGGATGCATTGTGAACGAAGTTAGATTTCATACCGAGCAGCAAGATGTTTCACATGTCACTCAGAATTATGGAATTGTAGTCCCAGAAGAACACGGCTAAGATATTATTAACTTATATGGAATGTTGCAATCAGTCATTGAGTTGATATACAGACCCAGACAACGTATTGTGCTATTCGAATGCAAGTGGTTTTACAAAAATGCCAGAAATAGGAGAATTCAAGTTAGTAATCATCTAACGTCAATTAATGTTCAACGTTATTGGTACAAGAATGATCCATATATTTTTTGTACCTAAGCACGGTCTGTGATATATATATCTGATCCAAAGCTAGGAAATTGATGGATGGTGGTAGAAAAGTTACAACATAGGGGCATTTGGGCACGTAGGAGAAAGATAGTGTTGAAATATCAGATGAAGCACAACAAGTCTTTGACAACTTTGAAGTTCCTGAATAGATATTTCATTTACCAAATGTCACCGTTCCAGAAAATATCACGTTAACTCGAGAAAATACAGACGTTGAGATAATTCCTCATTCTCAAGTTAGCATGGAAGCAGCAAATAAAGAAGAATTCGACACTGAAGATGACTTTGAGTCCAGTCATGAATCCTCAAATACCAAATATAATAGTGACTAATCTAGTTAGTATTTGTATATGATGTGATGGATGAATAATTTTTACTATTATAATGGATGGTTGTTGTTGTTTTGAATTATTATCATCATGGATGATTAGTTGTTGTTGTCATGAATTATTGGTATATCATGGTTGAATGGTTATTTTTGTTATTATTAATATAATTTATTATAATAATATTATTATTATATGTAATATTTAGCGTCGAAAAACAAATCAACGCTAAAAGACCGACCTTTACCGTCGAAATACTAAATCGACGCTAAAATCATAACATTAAGCGTCGAAATAAATTAATCGACGCAAAAGGTTAGTCTTTTAGCGTCGATTTATTTTTAGACGCTAAATATAAAAAAAATAAATTTCCCTAGAAAAAATTACCTTATTTTTTCAGTTACTCGCCACTATTTTAGCGTCGAAAATGTCGACACTAAAATAAATCAATTTCAATGCTAAAGGGTTATTAAAATCCCTAATTTCGGTTTCCCCTCATTCTTCTCTGCTTCACCGATTTGCTGCTTCCCTCATTCTCTCTGCTTCACCAGCAACAAGTCTTCAACTCTCATAATTTGGGACACGTAAGAATCAAGGTAATGGGTTTCCCCTCATTCTTCTCTATTTTTATTTTTGAAAGTTGGTATGTTTATCGTAGTTGACGTTATATCATTCTTCTTCATGTTGTCTCAGTTGGCATCTGGTTAATTATTTGCCTAATTTATTTATTAATATTATTTTATGTGCTGTGTTGGTGGTGAGGACTAATGGGTTTTGGAGGAATTGGTTCAATTGATAGTTCATTAGACTGTTAATTGTAGTCCATTTCAGTATAGATTATGTTAATATGTGTTGCTCTCTGCTGCCATTTTTTTGTTCCTTTCTCGGGCCTTAGACCTGAAGGATATAGAAAAGAGTGGGTCTTTTGAACTTGTGACAGGAGAAAATAGAGCCTCGTCTCAAGCTTTGAGTAATGCCAATAATAGGCAATGTTAGTAAGATAGCTATTGTTAAGAAACCTAAGTGCCATTGTCTAAAATTGTTCTTTTGTGCTTTCTCCTTGATGTTTTATTTATTTTTTACCAAACGGAGGGCGTAGCATTATTCCATTTCGCTGATGCTGATATTGGAAGCGTTTTCTTTCTTTTCATCAAAAGTGGATGTGTCAATGTGTTTGTGTGGATAGCATTATTCCATTGTGTTATGGATGTGAAAATAAGGTTAATATTTCATGACAAGTTTTGAGTGCTGTAAAATCGATTTTGATACAAGTTGCTTGTTGATTTGAGTGCTGTTGCTGTTACCACTGAAATCCAGGAAGAGATATTTAAGAATATGGGTGCTGGAGCAGAACAGCAGCAATTATTGCTGTCATGGAACCAGAATAGCAGCATTGCTGCTGTTCTGGAACCAGAAAGAATTTGAGTCTCGGATTTTTATTTTTATTTTAGTTCATTGGTAGTTCGATCGGGAAATTTTTTTGTTTCTGTATTTCCAGAATATGAGTGTGTGACTTGTTCTAATTGATCATATTGATAGTACAGAGAATGAGTCTGTCGTCTTGATAGAGATAGTTTTACCCCGTCAGACATTCATTAGCATCATTATGATTATTTTTTGTCATTGATAGTATCGGAATTGATATTTTGCAGATGACACGGGACAATTGCAAACGGGCTAATGCAACTCCATCTACATCTACAAGGATAGATGCCCTTGCTGGAGTCTCTGCTAGCACAGGCGACTCGAGTACAACAAAGGGTCGAGGACGCACCCGTGGCCTAGGGTTGGTTAAGCACGTTAAGGCTCACGACCGTATCCGGATTGAGATATCAGATGATGGATAAAGACAAATCAGACAACATAATTCAGCGTTTACTACAGCCATAGGTACTGCAGCTCGGTTTGAAGCTCCCCAAAACTACGTTTCTTGAAGAAAGATACCGTGGGAGACAAAAATCAACCAGCTCTTCCCTTCGCTACTTGTGAGTTTCCTTACGGTATTAAGTTTTCGATATTGTTTGTTAGTTAAAATTTTTATTTTACACTCATTTTTACTTGGTTACTTTTCCTGTAGGAGTGGTTCGACTTTGATCTTACCAAAATAATGTCCAATAGTATATTGATTACCACATGGGGAAAATTTATAAGGATTATAGGAAAAAAGTCCTGAAACCACTATACAACGAACATGGACCTTCGGATACTCCAAAACATAAGCCTGATTTTATAGAGGAGCAAAACTGGACATTCTTGTGTGAGTTTTGGTCTAGCGAGGAACATGAGGTAAATTTTGAAATAAAAAAAATGTATAATTCTCTTTATTTTTGGTACTTACAGTGTTGTTAAATGTAGAATAAATGTCACATAAATATGGAGAATCGAAGTCACTTGCGTTTTAACCACCGTGGAGGTTCCAAGCCATTTATCCAATATCGTTTCGAACATTCACCGCTACAACTGTTAAAATATTATTTTTTTTAATTTATTTTAGCGTCGAAACTGAACGACGCTAAAAGTCTCATTTTTAGAATCGAAGTTTTTCGTCGCAATACATGAACTATAGCGTCAGGAACTCTTATTTAGCTTCGAAATAAATTGGATGTAAACTTAGAGCAGCGTCGATAATCTCTATTTCGATGCTAATTATCGTTCTCGTCCACTTTTTAGCAGCTAATTTTGGCATCTAAATTATTCGGCTCTATTTGACGTTGGCGTCGAACTTTTATCTTTTGGCGTCGATTGTTTTCGACGCTAAAGGACATATTTTTTGTAGTGAATTATTACAATTCAAAGCATGGTTTATGGATATTCATTTCATTGTGTAGGTTCATGGTTTGTTTTTTTTTGAGGCTCTTCCTCCTCAACTTCCCAATTTCGAATATCCTCGAAGCTTATCGCATTTGTATAATTTGACAACATTCTCTCATGCCTAAATTGAAAAAATCGACATTATCGCCACCGATTGTAGCTAAAAGCTACCGATTATCGATTACAAGGCGTTTCTTATTTCTTTTTTCATTTCTCATTTAAAATTTTATATTTTTTATTTCTCAAATGGATGCAAGATTGAATCAGGTGGTGGATTTGAGGCTTTGTATTCTGATTTGTTTATTGATTTCAGGAGGCAGAGACAAAATTTATCAAGCGACGTGAGAAAGACGACTGCAGTAATTAAAGATATAATACTCTAATGCTGATTATCTATTTTGCTTTTAAAGATTAAACTGCCTAGAAATCTCTTAATCAAGGTAAGTTCTTTTCTTTAAATTGGAGTCATTTGAAGAGAAATTTAGTTATGGTCTTTATTTTTATAATTTTCTAATCTCTAATATTTTTACAAGAGATTATAAGATCGGAAATTCCTTGCAAGCAAATGTAAGATTTTATAGACCGATGATAACTGTTGGGATGTTATCTGAAAATAATAGAATTCTGACCCTACACACCTATGGGGGGAATAGGTGTAACGAGCGGAAATTTAAAAATACTACACTATCCAAAATATGTTTTGAATAGAGATCTAACAAAGGAAAGGCAATCAATCACAATGTAAACAAATCAAATAACTCAAAAAATAAACTGCACTAAAATAAAATGGTGACAAGAAGATTTGTTTACGAAGTGGAAAACTCGTGAGAGTAAAAAACCACTCCGGGTATAGGCTACCACCCAAATCTAATATATGAGAAAAACTTACAGAGATGGATAAAAGACCTAAAGCAACAACTTTGCCGACTCTATTCCCACAGCTGTAATCACCCAAAGAACTCCCCGAGCATGCACCAAGCAACTTCCTTCAGACCTTCTGAAGCCTTAGTGGATTGCATCTAATAGGCAGTTATGTGTGTATGGTGAGCGGTGAAGAATTAAGAAGATCACTCCTATGAAATAAGAATTAATCTTAAGGAGGGATCTTTAATTGAAAGGGAAAACAAAAGCAAGGGCTTTAAGTTAATGTGTTTTCCACACTTTGAAAAGGGGGTGAAAGTATCCTTTTATAGGTAGGGTTTTGTAAAAGAAAAATTAGGTTTAAAAAACGCATCTTGAAAACAGAAGATGCGACTGGCGTTAACGCACAAAGAACGTGAATTGAACGAGACCAAAATTTCCAAGGATGTTCGAACAAATACAGAACATAACTCGAACGTGAAGTCTTTGGAAAGGGTTCGTTCGAACGAAATGGGAACGTCACTCAAACGGCTGCTCTCTGGAATGCTCCCGTTCGAACCCAAAGAAGAACGTGCCACTAACGCCACACATTTGAACCTAATGAAGAACGCAGCACTAACGCCGACATTCGAATGCTTCAACGAATGCACCACGAACGCATGTCTGATGCACAGCAGCCAAATACCAGTCCAATTGCACAAAGATCTTTACGACAGATTACAACTCAATTGAACTTGTTTTGTCACAGAGTCATGCCAATAAAAAAATCGAACTTACAATCTCCCCTTTTGGCATTCAATGACAAAACACTATCTAATACAAGAACTACGATAATAGACCCAAAAAGCAAATAGTCAACTATCAACCATCAAAACAGTGACTTTATACAAATGGACTCGATCTAACACCTAACAAAGTAGTCTCGAAAATTAAATGCCACCACAACAACAAAACTTGTTTACCTGAAACATCCACAAACAACATTATACCGTGAAAAGCATTGGGATTATCAAATAGAATATAAAACAGGTAAAACTTGTACGGTTACTTTGAACTCCCGGAGATATCGCCAAAGCACTAGTACGATTACTCCCCCTTTTGTCACGAAATGACAAAGCATGCATAGACCAGAATAAGTAATAAGCAAATAGTAAAACTGACTCCCTCTCATAAACAGACAATGAGCGATGACATTCAAAATAGAGAAAATTCATTAAGAAATGGCAATAGTCATCAAAACATCTCAAACACAAAACAAAAAAGCCAGCAATACAGCACAAACAGCTACTACAATAAGTCTAAATCAGAGAAACTCCCCCTAACTCTAATAAGTCCTCCAAATAAAGCAGAGCTACTAGTCGGACTCCGAACTGGAAGACGACCCCTCGTCATCAGAACCAGACAGAGACACGGCAGGTTGGCGAAGAAACCGGTCCTCTAATCTGCGAACACTCAGCAAGAATAGAAGCTTGTGAATCCAAAATGCACTGGTAAAAATCTGACGAGGACCAGCGGAAGAAGAGGAGGCAGATGCCGAGGCTGGCGGGGCAGGAGTAGTAGCAGGATCAGGAATATGAGCTTAAGGAGGAACAGGCTCACGAGCATGAGCGGGGAGATGAGCAGCTCCCGAGGGGACAGTTTGACAGCCTATTGGCTTGAGCAGGAGGAGATGAGGATCATGCACAAAATCAGAGACCAAGGCCAAGATGATACGGCGAATAAGGCACCTATAAGAAAGGGTGTGAGCAGCAAAAGATCCAGTGCGAATGCGAATCATCTCACGTAAGATCACAATGAGGATGTCGATAGAGAGACCATGCTCGATGGCATAAAGAAAAGCAAACCTGGCAATCGGTTGGGTGTTCACGTGTGATTTGGGACAAAGATTGTAGCAGACAATCCTGTTGAGAAGATGATATGAAGGGATCAATGTGGCAACAATAATAGTACCCCTGACAAACGGATGATGCTGGCCGGTGGCAACATCCAGGATGAATTGATCTGAAGGGCCCTCAGTAGCAGGCCAAGGGAACTGGGGATAAGGCACCTCAGGGATAGCAAGAACCCGAGAGAAAAAGGATAGATCAATGTCCAGGTATCTGCCCCGAATGTACACTGAAAAGGATAAGGCATCTCGGTTGACTAACAAGGGTACGACCCTAGAATCACGTAACTCATCTTCTAAAATGTTGCGCTCCAAATAAAGACTGCGCTGCGAGAAATGATCATCAAACAACTGAGTAGCAGCGGGACTGCGAAAATGATCTAGGGTAGTGAGTCAGGGGATGTTTCTTCGAAGCAACAGACTTCTTAGGCATCTAGGATACACATGAAATGCACAGAATAATAAGTAACCCAAACAGACCACAAAACCAGAAAGGAAAAAAGAATTGTGAAAAGCGAGTTGCATTGAAACGAAATTTCTTGAGGCGTTTCGAACGCGATGGCGATGGAACGAACACGAAATCACCACAAATGGATGCAAATCACCACAAACAACCACACACATGCAAGAATAACACATTCACAAACAACAAACGCCTTCAATCATTGGATGAAGGCTAAAACCAGAAAGGAAAAAGAAACCCTAACAACAGATCTGAGAGAAAAAGGAAAAAACGAGAGAGCCGGGAAGAAACTTTACCTTGAAGATGGAGAGTAGACCGAAATCAAGGAGAGGAAGGCCACACAAACTCAGATATGATTGCGAAACGAAGGAAATGGAGAGAAAATGCAGAAAACCAGGGTGAAGTTGTGAAAAATGAAACGTGCGAACACTAAACGCACGAAGGGTATTTAAATACCAAAAATATGTTTGAACGGTAGTCGAACGTGACACGAATGCAAAGGTTTTGAAAAACTGTTGTTCGAACGAAAGTAAGGACGGAACACCAACAAAATACATTCGAACGAGTAAAAGAACGGTGCACGAATGCAATACAGACTGACAGTGCACAGTAAAAAAAATAAGACCGAAAGAAAAAGAGTACGCTGAAACATGAAGCCTACAAAAGCACACAGAGTCCGAAGAATTTCTAACGAAACTAGTACTTCAAGCAGGTACAATGAAACCCAGTCAGTATTCAAATGTTTATAACATGTAACAATATGCATCATTTTAAAATAGGCTAAATATAACACTTATGCATATGACATAAACACCAAAGCATATCAAGCACTTACGTGAAAAATAAAGTGCACAACAAATCAAGGCTTAAGACCTTATTTTATGAGCTGGACACAGCCAAAGAAATCCATCTCTAAACAAACCAAGTCCACAAAATAGATGTTCAAACCCAGCACCACTAAGACCTGAAAATAAGCAACATTGGTTGCATGCTATATTGTTTACCCCAGAAATATCATGAGCTCATATTTAACAAATTTTTTGAGTGAGGGTTTTTGCCCTTATCTTTTCAATTTGGCAATTTTGGCTCTTTTGCACTTGAGTCTTATTTTTTTTTTTAATTTCTTTTTACTTTTGCAAAAGGGGATAGTAAGGTCATCTAGTCAAAGGTCACACTATTGAGCAAACAAGATATGATATAAATTAGAGTGCTATTCCAAAAACTCATACATTCGACTAAGCCTTGACAAAATAAAAACGTGTATGTGAAGGTGCAAGCACGAGATATACCAAATGGTTTTATCACACACACTCATGTATAAAAAGCATCAAGAAAAATAAAAGTATATCATACATGCATAATCATATATCCTACATACCAGGATCACATGCACATGTTATCCATGCTCTAACAAACCAATTTTTTATTTTTTATTTTTTATTTTTTATTTTTTATTTTTTAAAAATGAAAGGAAACTCAACGAACATACAGTAAAAATGGAAAGATAAAAAGACTAAGAAACTCACTCACACTTACACACGCGAAAGACAAGTAGCTACGGGAAAATGCACATTCCTATGGCTGACCGAAGAAATTCAAATCGAATGTTGTCAGGAGGTTTTGTAAATAGGTCAGAAAGTTGATATTCAGTGGAAAGATACTCAAGAGACACGATCTTAGATTTAACCAGTTCACGAATGAAATGATGACGACTGTCAATGTGTTTGGTGTGAGAATGTTGAATAAGATTTTTGGATATGTTTATCACACTAGAATTGTCACAAAAGACTGTCGTAGTTGTTTGTGAGATCCCATAATCATTTAACATTTGTTTCATCCAGATCAATTGAGTGCAACAGCTCCCAGCTTCCATGTATTCTGCATCGGCCGTGGATAATGAAACGACATTATGCTTCTTGCTTATCCATGCAACAAGATTAGTACCCACATAGAAGCATCCACCAGTAGTACTCTTCCTATCTTCTGCGCAACCAGCCCAATCAGCATCAGAGTAACCTGCTAGAACAGTATTAGAGTTCTCAGTATACATTAACCCATAGTCGACAATGCCATGAACATATCAAATGATATGTTTAACAGCACTCAAATGAGATTCCTTAGGATTTTCCTGAAATCAAGCACAAACTCCCACACTAAAAATGATGTCAGGTCTGCTTGCAATTAAGTACAACAGACTACCTATCATACTTCTGTATAGAGTATATCCACACTCTTTCCAGATAGATCACTAGTAAGATTCATACTAGTACTCATTGGAGTTCTAGTATGTTTCTTACTTTCCAATCGAAACATTTGACAAGATTTCTAGCATACTTGGATTGGGAGACGTACGTCTCAGTTTCAAGTTGTTTAACTTGAAGCCCAAGAAATTGTTGGACAATTATGACCCATAGTGTCACTATTTGTACAGATCATGGTGTTGTTGTACAAATTAACTATGTGACAAAGGAGATTGCTCTCTTATCATTTGTGATTACATCACCAAGATGTATAAATGATAGGAGGTCCTTATGATTTGTTCCTGGATTGAGAATGATATGAGACGGTATCATTCCACGAAGGATAAATCATTAAATATCCATAGTCAGAGTATTATCGAGATTGGACATCGATAAATGCCTAAAAGACTAGTATTACACTTGTGGGCGTTATGAGGGCATAACAGTATAGTTCTCATATATTTGGGTATAAGATACTCATGCAAGTGTAATAGGAGGTTGTGTTTCGCCGATGGTACAGGAAACAGCTTCGCTCTGGATAGACCCCCTCAGAATTCCATTGGTAGTATGACTATGTGTCTATGGAAGTCCGAAATCAGGGTAGGTGTATTTGGTCTTAACCTGAGACTTGCACTGCTAATACTTGCGACAATCAATATACTTTGGTTTTGGTCATCCAGGGCTTTAACCGATTTCTGTGTACGCCTCTTCTGGGTATATCGAGAATCGTAGTGTGTTGGGTGTGATGTCAAGACGGAAGTTTCACTCCAGTCATAGTGGAGATGATGATCGTGCAGGGATACAGAACTGGTTCTCTAAAGGGTTGCAACCATCGGGATAATATGACTTGGTCATGATTATCCGATTATAAAGAGACTAGTTTCTTGTCATCCGATATATGCTTCGTACGGGGCAGACACTGCACCAGCCTCAGGCCTCGCATGTGATCATCCGATACTGGATCAAAATACACAATACTACGTATACTACGCCTGATACAGATCTTATATTCATGTAAGGATATTTCTGGAGAATTGGGTAGGCATGGCACTTTGCTAAAGACCAACCTTGTCTTGTAAATCGGTAAAATGTAGTACTAGGTACGTACGTATTCGGATAGTCCGACGATCGAATTTACTACCAACATATCCGGGGATCTCATGGGTCGCTTCCCGAAGATTCACCGATGACGTATGACTCGCACTTTAATTAATCTGGGATTAATAAGATGAGAGAGAAAATTAATATGGGATTAATTATGGAGATATTTTATCTGGGATAAAATATCATTTAAAGAGAGATAACGATTAATTTGGAATTAATCGATAAATAATATATTCGATATATTATACGAAATTGGATTTCGACGCGGAATTAAAATTAGATTTTAATTCGGGCGAACGAGTTAATTTAGAATTAATTCGTTAGCGACGTGAATAGTAATTATGCTAGGTATGACTATTTAATTAAATTAGATTTAATTACGACGCAACGGAAAATTCATTAATTTGGAATTAGCGAACCCGAGCCCAAGAGTGTTTGCGAGCGCATTCGCATTTCGAATTTGAGTGCGACACGCAAGTCAAATCAAGCGTCAATTCACATGTCACTTTGAGTGATGTGACAATTTGATTGATTGATGTGACAACTAGTCACTTTGAATGATGTAAGTTGTTTGGTTGGTGAATGAGTGTGAAACACTCAAAGTTGGTTGATAGCTTTTTGAAAGCAAATTTAATATAGATTTATTCGATTTTTTGAAAATCAAATATGTGTATTAGATACACAATTGACCTAAGACTTGAACCAACTCACTCTTTCTCTTTCTCTCCCTCTCATTCACGCCCAAGAGGCTGAATTTTCTTCCTTCTAAAGCTGCTCACTGTCGTGAGCTATAGGGGCAGTAGATGAGTGATTTTGTTACAAAATCAAAGTGCTAGCACACTCCGGAGTTATCCGTAGGTGATAGGGAAACCCACCTGTGTGCATGGAATGATTTGACGAAGCTTGGAGCTTGACGAAGTTGATCCAAAACTGAAAATGGAGGACACCACTGCAGTGAACTGCCGTGACTCCTCAATGGGCATAAAAAGATTTTTGTTCATTGCCGCGTTGCTCAACCGATCGATGTGAGTATTCCGCAAATCCCTTATTGTATTCGCACATGTGTTTTATGCTATTGATTCAATCCTCGGGGCCGTAGAACTCCAACATTGGTATCAGAGCGATTAAAAAGCATGAAATTTGATTAGAGCTTAAAATTTGGGTAAAATGTGTTTGAGCATGATTTATGAAATTGGATGAATGAGTATGCTTAAATGTGTTTTAATTGAGGATTGATTAGATCAATTTGACAAAATATTGTTTGGAACAAATTGCCCAAAATCTTTGGCTTGGCCGAACTGAACACTAGCCCCAATGTCTTGGAATTTTTGATTTTTGATCATTAGATGTGTTGGAAATCAATCGGGAATGTGGATTTAATGTTGATTTGGATTGGACATAAAATTCCCTCTATGGCCGAGACATTATAAGCATGATTTGGGTTTGATTTTGATTAAATATGTTGGACATGTGATAATGAAAATGAACATGATTAATTAGGCTAATTGATGTTTTTGAAATGTTAATATAGTTGATTAATTATGTAATACACTTTTGAATAATTGAATTATGAAATTGGATTTTGTAATTTAATTATGTTGGGCCAATTTTAGAAATTGGGCTTGAAAGTTGTTATTGGGCTTATTGGGCTTGGTTGTACCAAGTTAGGTTTAGGCAAATTGGTTGGATCCAATTGGGCCCAAAACCACTTCCGTTAAGTCCAAATGCAACTAATGGACCTTTAAAGTTTAATTGGGCTTAATGGGCCTAAATTGATTTCTAAGCTTATGGGGTTATTCCCAGATTGGGCTTTGGTTATTGGGTTTGACCCGAGTTGACCAAAAATCCACGCCTTAAGAAATTAATTGAAAGCCCATTGGACTTTAATTAAATTGACGTTGGACGTTAATCAGGCTTTGAGACCCGTAACGATTAAATTTGGAATTTAAGTCGTAAATGTTTATTAATAAAGTGTAGTATTTAATTTGGAATTAAATAAGTGAATTAGTATTAAATACAAATTGAATTGGATTTAATTATGTAGTTTAATTTAATTCGAGAATTCGTACTTTGAGTACTTATTCGCAAAACGAGTTTGACTCGCGCAAAATCAAATCATTGTTTGAACATTGGATGGTCAATAATTATCAGATTAATTAGTTTGATTAGATTGATTGATAACATGCTTGTGTGAATACATGGTTGCGATGTATGAATAATGTATATCAGATGGATATTAGATGGGTGGGGCAATTTTAGAAATTGTTGTAATAAATTTGGAATTTATTAATTGGACCTGCGTGTCTAGCCTTATTTCCTCCTTACTCTTTGTATTCTCCTATCACCTATTCCCCTCAATGTAAATGAGGTTTCTTTAGAAGTGTAGTGTAACGGGTAGAATCAAATACTTGTGCTAATTCGAGAGAGGAAATGAAGATATTTAATCTAGGATCAATGTGTAAAGTATCCATCCGCATATCATTATTGTTTATTCATATGCGCTTTATTATGTGTTTAGAATGCATGTTTAAGGGTGTATGATGATGAGACCTTAACAAAGAAAATAAATTGATTGCCAATTTGCACGCGAAAAACCCTCACAAAATATTAAGCGTTTTTCCTTCCATTGAGTGATTCTTACTCAAGATCCGAGATTAACATTGGTTTGTTGGCCAAAGTCAAGACCTTTGTCCGTCGAGGATGTGTTTGAATCACGAAGGCTTTGTTCCATATTGGTGTCTTGTCCAAGTTGTGGTTTTTTGGCCAAAGTCAAGACCATTTCTTGTCCATCGACATTGATTACGAAGCTTTCCATGGTCAATGGGTTCCGCTTAACTGGGATCACTAAGTTTGTTGTGCCAAAGCCAAGGCTTAGTTGATTCAGAGGAAAAAGGTTAGGTAATATATTGGATATATTGGCATATATAAGATATATGTTTCGGACTTGGATGTCCACCTACTAGATCTAGGAATTGGATTGGATCCAATTGATCTTAGAGATCTACCTAGTTAATTATCATACAATTTGTTGGCCAAATTCAAGATTTTGTGATATTTAACGGGATCCTAGCCCACTAGGAAACACGGTTTCCCGAGTACTCGACAGAGGGTTAGAGGCTCGCCGAAAAATAGTGGGAGGCAAGAATTAAATTTGCAATATTCGTTTAATTACTTGCCATACGCACTCAAATCAAATATCATTCGTCATAAATATTAAATGTTAGTTGGACTAATATTTAAATCGTTGTTTTAATTAACAGTTGGACTGTATTCAAACTATTCATTTATAGTTGATTTTATAATTGGATTATAGTAATCAATATAATTGAATTTATCTATTAAAATTATAGTTGATTATATAGTTGGACTATAGTGATCATTATAATAAATAGTACCTAAATCGTTGATTAAATAGTTGGACTATTAGAATCAAGATAATTTATTGAAAGATTGACATTTAAAACATAATCCTAACGAAAATGTATTTAAATGGTTTAATTTTCAAATTGGGAATAATCTCAGGATGGTCCTGGAAACTAATAAGTTATTTTATTTGATAAAATAACATATTAGGCCTAAGCCCGGAGTTAAGCCAATAGTAGAGCATAATCTTTGGAAGATTAATGTGATGATAACTTTAGTGCTTAATCCATTAAGCTTGTCGCAGTAGACTCTTTAATTTCTTAATCAGAACTAAGGGTTAGATCCTTAAAGTATGATATTGAAATTGAAGGATCTTCATAAATCTATACTTAGATTTTAGAAGTATTAAATTGCAATAAATAACTCTTGGAAAGTTAAGGACTATTCTCAAGGAGATAAAGTCAAACTTTGCAATTAGGCAAGTAGCGCAAGACGCACCTTACTTCGATATTCTAGTAGACCAAGGCTTGGCAAAAGCTTCTGGAATGTTGAAAAGGGCAAAGGAAAAATCATTATAGTCTTCTGGGAAGACAAAGGACATATCCCAAAATGTCTGCTTAATTGTGGCAAACGGATCGCAGAAGCGTGACTGCCGTTTAGACAAAGCAGACATGAAGGAATTGAAAGAAGAGCAAGGCTTTGACTTCAAATATGTTTGTCAAAATTATGTTCACTACTACTATTGAAATTGGATTTTAAATACTTAGTGTGGTACATAAATATGTACTGGTGTGTAGCATCTACTCTAAGCAGGATACTGACTTCAGTTGAGATTAATCTGCGAATTGGAAACAGGACGAAAGTAGCTGTTTTGACCGTAGATACCTAAGTTTAGGAACTACCCTTTGGGTGTGTACTAAATTAGGAAACTGTTATAATGTAACTAGTTTGACTAGGAATATTATCTTTATATCAGTGTTTAATCCGTTGCGGATTTACCTTTATATTCCAGAACACTAAAGTGTTTTATTTTATAAAGATGATATTGAGATAAACACATTAGATGTGAATAACAGTATTTATATTTTGAATATAAATAAATCTCGAACATATATCGTGACAAACAAATAGCTCAAACTGATTTGATCAGAAGAAACATATTATGGCATTGTTGTCTGGGACACAATGAAACAAGACTCGTATATCCACACTTTTGAAGAGTGGGTACTCGGACTGATTTGATTCTATTCAAATAAAGTCTACGAATCTAATTTATTGGGCAAAGTGCCTAAAACACTATTTACTTGGTAAAAGTACAAATGCCACCGATCTGTTAACCCTAGTTCATAGTGAAGCAAGTGGGCCCATGTCTAGCTAGGCTAGAGGTGGATATGAATATTTTGTGACCTTTACGGATGTGGCATCGCGTTATGGTTAAGTGTTTCTTTTGAAACACAAATCGGAAACTTTTACAATTTCGACACGAAATAGACAAACAGATCGGCTAAAGTATTAAATCGTCACGGTAAGACCGTAATGGAAAATACTTAAGCAATAAGTTTCTCATATACTTGAAAGAGTATAGTATTCTTTCAATGAGGACTCCTCCCGAAACACGTCAATTTGACGGTGTGTCCGAACAGAGTAACTGAATTTTGTTAGACATGATAAGGTTAATCATGAGTCGCTCTGAGCTACCATTTCCTTCAACGGATAAGCATAAACAGTGCATAACTTATTTTGAATAAGGTTCCATAAAAATCTGTTTGACAGACTTCATATTAAATATGAACAGGAAAGAAACCGAGTTTCACATTCCTGAAAATTTGGGTATGCTAGGCATATGTTTGGATGATACCAAACTAAAAACCAAATTGGATAAGTGCCAATTGTAGGTTATCCTAGGGATACCAAAGTATAGTACTTATACATCTCACAAGAGAACAATATTATTGTTGTTCGCCATGCGGTTTTCCTAAGAGGAATACCGACATGTAGTGGTAAGTGGGAGGATAGTAAAACTCGATGAAAATCAGAGTGATACTATTCAAGGAACCGATTCCTAATGGAACACAAATAGTTCATCAAGGATGAAACTATACCATTAATCTTCGAATACACAAGAACCACGTAGTTTGGAGAGGGTCAGAAAACAACCTGGGGTATAGGTTTCTGATCTCACCTCATAAAGATGTCAATCTTTTGGGGAATACCAACTGACTACGCATGAGGAAGTGATACAAGGTATCGACTCCCTATCATGGCAAAGTGCCATGAGTCCGAAATGGATTCCATGTATATCAACCAAGTTTGGATACTAGTTGATGTACTACAACCAAGTTTGGATACTAGTTGATGTACTGCAAGGCATTGTGCCTAATGGTACAATATAAGTCTTCAAGAAAGACATACATGGATGCCAACATACCAATGTACTAAGCTAGGCTTGTAGGGGAAAGGTATCGTTATCAACTTTGTGTTGATTACGACGAAATCTTTTACATATTGCCACGTTAAATCCATTTGGATAATGCTTGTTGATGCTGCAAGTTTCATTTGTGAAATATGTCAGCTTAACGGGAAAATCGCTTTCCTGAAAAGGAAACCTTTTGGAGGATGTTTTCAACATCCTGCTGGTTTTGTAGTACCCAAAACTAGCAAACAAGGTTTGCAGGTTATTCGATCCACGTTTGGATTGAAATAAGCATTAGGTTCTTGGAATTTTCGTTTTGATGTAATCATAATAGTTCATGATTTAATTCCAAACAAATATAATTCTTGTGTATATAAGAGGGTTAGTGGGAGCTCACTGACAATAATGTCCTATAAATAATGATGACATGTCATTTCTTGGAATGATATTCCCATAAAATAATCGGTGAAAGCTTAGCTTTCGAGAAAATTCCCCGTAGAATTCTTAGGAGAAACAACTTTTATTCTAGGAATAAAGATCTACTGGGATAGATTCAAAGTTGTTAAAACCTCCGAGAACTCGTACATTGAAAAATGTACGTTACCTGGTGTCTCATACGCTTTGAGCATATGGATTCACAAACAGGCAAATCCTAGTGATAGTCACTGGATTGATATTAAGAACATGCATAGTATCTTAGAGAACTAAGGATGATGTCTTAAACTATGGAGAATGAGAACTTGAAGTGACTGGGATCACTACTGCAAGTATCCTAACCGAGAAAAATGACTATAAGTCGCAAACGGTACTATATGTTGGAGATCTCTAAGTCCCAAGGTTCGAATACAAAGCAAGAAATAAGTGTGAATTATAACGAGGGAGTTGCGGAATACTCACATCGATCGGTTGAGCGACGCTACGACGAACAAAACTTGATTCTGCTCACAGTCACAGCTCACGGCAGTTTCTGTTTTGGTGTCTTCATGATTCGGCTTTTGAGCTCCTTCGTCAAGCTCCAAGCTTCGTCAAACTATTCCCGACTCATGGGTGGACTTCCTTATCACCTTCGCATGTCTCTCGGAGTGCTAGCTCTCTTGATTTTTGCCATAAAAATCCACACTTTACCTCCCTATCTCTCGGTAGTAACTGAACCAAAAGAGAGAAAATTTCAGCCCCAATGGCGTGAAGGAAAAGAGAAAAATGGAGGAGAGAGAGAGAGATAAAAATGTGTGTTGTAATTTTGGTAATTGATTTCAAAAAACATATACCAAAATTTTGGATTTAATAAAGTCAAACCAATTAAAGCTTTCAAACACATCCATCAAGTCCCATCAATCAATCAAGTGACAACTTGTCACATCACTCAATTAATCAAGTTGTCAAGTCACATCACTCAAAGTGACAAGTGATTTGACGCTTGAAATGACTAGCGATTTGACGCTTGATGCGACTTATGATTTGACGCTTGATTTGACTTACGTGCCGCACTCGAATTCAAAATGCGAATGCGCTCGCAAACAATCTCAGGCTCGGGTTCGCTAATTCCAAATTAACGAATTTCTGTTGCATTGTAATTAAATCTAATTTAATTAAATATTCATGCCAAGCATAATTACTATTCACGTCGCTAACGAATTAATTCTAAATTAATTCATTCGCCCGAATTAAAATCTAATTTCAATTCCGCGTCAAAATCCAATTTCGCTTAATATATCAAATATATTATTTTACCGATTGATTCCAAATTAATCGTTGTCTCTCTTTAAATGATATTTTATCCTAGATAAAATATCTCCGTAATTAATCCTAGATTAATTTTCTCTCTCTTCTAATTAATCCTAGATTAATTAAGTGCGAGTCATACGTCATCGGTGAATCTTCGGGAAGCGACCCATGAGATCCCCGGATATGTTGGAAGTAAATACGGTCGTCGGACTATCCGAACAAGTACGTACCAAGTACTACGTTTTACCAATTTACAAGACAAGGTTGTCTTCTACCAAAGCGTCATGCCTACCCAATTCTCCAGAAATATCCTTACAGGAATATTAGATCTGTATCAGGCGTTGTATACGTAGTATTGTGTATTTCGATCTAGTATCGGATGATCACATGCGAGGCTTGGGGCTGGTACAGTGTCTGCCCCGTACGAAGCATATATCGGATGACAAGCAACTAGTCTCTTTATTATCGGATAATCATGACCAAGTCATATTATCCCGATGGTTGCAACCTTTTTAGAGAACCAGATCTGTATCCCTGCGTGATCATCATCTCCACTATGACTGGAGTGATACTTCCATCTTGACATCACACCCAATACACTACGATTCTCGATATACCCAAAAAAGGCGTACATAGAAATCGATTAAAGCCCTGGACGACCACAACCAAAGCATATTGATTGTCGCAAGTATTAGCAGTGTAAGTCTCAGGTTAAGACCAAATACAAATACCCTGATTTCGGACTTCGATAGACACATAGTCATACTACCAATGGAATTTCGATGGGGTCTATCCAGAGCGAAGCTGTTTTCCGTACCATCGGTAAAACACAACCTCCTATTACACTTGCATGAGTATCATATACCCAAATATATGAGAACTATGCCATTGTGCCCTCACAACGCGCACAAGTGTAATACTAGTCTTTTACGTATTTATCGATGTCCAACCTCGATAATACTCTGACTAGGGATATTTAATGATTTATCCTTCATGGACTGATACTGTCTCATATCATTCTCAATCCAGGAACAAATCATAGGGACCTCCTATCATTTATATATCTAGGTGATCTAATCACAAATTATAGGAGTGCAATCTCCTTTGTCACATAGTTAATTTGTACAAATAGTGACGCTATGGGTAATAATTTTCCAATAATCTCCCACTTGGCCTATAGCCAGTCACTCGAGTGTCTTACACCCGAACTATGTACGGTTGGCTCAAACTGCTGAGGAAAGGCTTTCGTCAGTGGATTTGCATGATTATCATCTGATGTGATTTATACGATCATCACATCGCCACGATGTATGATCCGAACGAATCAGATGAATAGTCAAAGTATGTATCTGGATCGTTGATGAGACCATTAATTCTTTAGCCTGTGCTGAAGCCTAGCTCAGCTGCTAACAGAACTATATCTAATCTAATTAGATTTGTAATTGACCCAGATTGCTTCTGTTGCTACCTCAGCTGCAGCAATTACCCGCATTTGTTGTTTATTCGGTAACAGTATCTTACTTGGAATATTTCCAGCTCACTCTACCGTTATTCAAACTGTGTAGTACCGTTTAGCGACTTATAGTCGTGTTATCGGTTAGGAAATTGCTACAGTGATTCCAGTCACTTCAAGTTCTCATTCTCCATAGTTTAAGACAGCATCCTTAGTTCTCTAATATACTAACGGATGTTCTTAACATCAATTCAGTGACTATCACTTGGATTGGCCTGATTGTGAATGCATATGCTCAAAGCGTATGAGACACCAAGTCACGTACATTTTTCAATGTACGAGTTCTTCGGAGAGTTTCAACAACTTTAAATCTATCCTAGTAGATCTTTATTCCTAGAATAAATGTTGCTTCTCCCAAGAATTCTACGGAGAATTTTCTCGAAAGCCAAGCTTTCGTCGATTATAAAATGGGAATATCATTTCCAAGAAATGATATATTATCATTATTTATAGGACAGCCACTGTAAGTGCGCTCCCACTAACCCTCTTATATACACAAGAATCATTTACGTTTTGAATTAAATCATACACCATTATGATTACATCAAAACGATAATTCCAAGAACCCAATGTTGCTTCAACCCAAACATGGATCGATTAACCCGCAAACCTTGTTTGCTAGTTTTAGTACGACAAAACCGACAGGATGTTTTAAGCATCCTCCAAAGGGTTTCCTTTTCAGGAAAGCGATTTTCCCATTCATTTTCCATATTTCATAAATGAAACATGCAACATCAGCAAGCATTATCCAAATGGATATAACGTGGCAACAGGTAAAAGATTTCGTTGTAATTAACACTATGTTGATAACGATACCTTTTTTTTTCTAAAAGCCTAGCCTTATACGTTGGTATGTTTCCATCCATGTTTGTCTTCCTTGAAGACTTATACAGTACCAATAGGCACAATGCCTTGCGGCAAATCAACTAGTATCCAAACTTGGTTGATTTATATGGAATCCATTTCGGATTATATGGCACTTTGCCATGATAGGGAGTCGATACCTTATATCACTTCCTCATACGTAGTCAGTTAGTATTCCTCAATAAGATAAATATCTTTATGAGGTGAGATCAGAAACCCATACCCCAGGTTGTTTTCTGACTCTCTCCGACTACGTGGTTCTTATGTATTTGGAGATTAATGGTACAGTTTCATATTGTTTGTGTTCCATTAAGTACTTGGTGCCTTGAATAGTATTACTCCGATTTTCATCGAGTTTTACTATCCTCCCACTTACCACTGCATATCGGTATTCCTCTTAGGAAAACCATATGGCGAGCAACAATCTAATTGTTCTCTTGTGAGTTGTATAAGTATTATACTTTGGTATCCCTCGGATAACCTACAATTGGCACTTTTCCAATTTGGGTTTTAGTTTGGTATCATCCAAACATATGCCCAACATACCTAAATAATCAGGAATGAGAAACCCAGTTTCTTTCCCGTTCATATATAATATGTAATCTGTCAAACAGATTATTATGGAACCTTATTCAAAATAAGTTCTGCACTGTTCATACTTATCTGTTGAAGGAAATGGTAGCTCAGAGCGACTCATGATTAACCTTATCATCTCCAATAAAATTCGGGTTACCCTGTTCGGACACACCGTCAAAATGACGTGTTCCGGGAGGAGTTCTCATTGAAAGAATACTATACTCTTTCAAGTATAGTAGAAACTTATTGCTTAAGTATTAAACCGTCACGGTCTTTTGTTGTAATACTTTAGCTGCTCTGTTTGTCTATTTTGTGTCGAAACTGTAAAAGTTTCCGATTCGTGTTTCAAAAGAAACACATAACCATAACGCGATGCCACATCCGTAAAGGTCACGAAATATTCATATCCACCTCTAGCATGGCTAGACATGGGCCCACTTGCTTCACTATGAACTAGGGCTAACAGATCGGTGGCATATGCACTTTTACCAAGTAAAGGTGTTTTAGGCACTTTGCCCAATAAACTAGATTCGTAGACTTTATTTGATTGGAATCAAATTAGTCCGAGTACCACTCTTCAAAAGTGTGGATATACGAGTCTTGTTTCATTGTGTCACAGACAACAATGCCCCAATATATTTCTTCTGATCAAATCAGTTTGAGCTATTTGTTTGTCATATTATATGTTTGAGATATCATTTATATTCAAAATATAAATGCTGTTATTCACATCTACTGTGTTTATCTCAATATCATCTTTATATAATGAAACACTTTAGTGTCTTTAAAATATAAAGGTTCACCCGCAACGGGTTAAACACTGATATAGAGATAATGTTTCTAGTCAAACTAGTCACATTATAACAGTTCCTAAATTTAGGTACACACCCGAAGGGTAGTTCCTAAACTTAGGTTTCTACGGTTAGAACAGCGACTTTCGTCACGTTCCCAATTCGCAGATTAATCTCAACTGCAGTCAGTATCCTACTCATAGCAGATTCTGAACATCAGCACATATTTATGTACCACACTAAGTATTTAAAATCCAATTTCAATACTAGTAGTGAACATAATTTTGACAAACATATTTGAAGTCAGAGCCTTGCTCGTCTTCAATTCCTTCATGTCTGCTTTGTCCAAACGGCAGTCACGCTTCCGCGATCCCGTTTGCCACAATTTAGGCAGATATTTTAGGATTTGTCCTTTATCTTACCAGAAGATTATAATGATTTTGCCTTTGCCATTTTCAACACTCCAGAAGCTTTTGGCCAAGCCTTGGCCTTCTAGAATATCGAAGAAAGGTGCGCCTTGCGCTACTTGCCTAATTGCAAAATTTTGACTTTATCTCATTGAGAATAGTCATCAACTCTCCAAGAGTTTTTATTGCAATTAGTACTTCTAAAATCTAAGTATAGATTTATGAGGGTCCTTCAATCTCAATATAATAATTTAAGGATCTAACCCTTAGTTATGATAAAGAATTAAGGAGTCTATTGCGACAAGCTTAATGGATTAAACACTAAGTTATCATTACATAAATCTTCCAAAGATTATGCTCGACTATTTGCTTAACTCTGAGCTTAGGCCTAATATGTTATTTTATCAAATAAAGTAACTTATTAGTTTTTCCAGGATCATCCTGAAATTATTCCCAATTTGAAAAATTAAAACCATTTAAATACATTTTCCCTAGGATTATGTTTTAAATGTTAATCTTTCAATTTTATCTTGATTTTAATAGTCCAACTATTAATCAACGATTTAGGTACTATTTATTATAATGATTACAATAGTCCAACTATTTAATCAACTATAATTTAATAGATTAAAATCAATTATATTGATTACTATAATCCAATTATATAACCAACTATAATGAATAGTTTGAATATAGTCCAACTATTTATTAAAACAACATTTAAATATTAGTCCAACTAACATTTAATTTATTTGACGAATGATATTTGAATGAGCGCATATGGCAAGTTATTAAACGAATATTGCAAATTTAATACTTGCCTCCCATTATTTTTCGGCGAGCCTCTAACCCTCTGTCGAGTACTCGGGAAACCATGTTTCCTAGTGGGCTAGGATTCCGTTAAATATCACACAATCTTGACTTTGGCCAACAAATTGTATGATAATTAACTAGGTAGATCTCTAAGATCGATTGGATCCCATCCAATTCCTAGATCCGGTAGGGGGACATCCAAGTCCGAAACATATATTTTATATATGCCAATACATCCAATGTATTACCTAACCTTTTTTCCTCTGAATCAACTAAGCATTGGCTTTGGCACAATAAACTTAGTGATCCCAGTTAAGCGCGGCCCATTGACCATGGAAAGCTTCGTAATCAATGTCGATAGACAAGAAGTGGTCTTGACCTTTGGCCAACAAACACAACTTGGACAAGACACCAATATAGAACAAAGCTCTCATGATTCAAACACATCCTCGACGGACAAAGGCCTTGACTTTGGCCAACAAGCCAATGCCAGTCTTGGATCTTGAGTAAGAATCACTCAATGGAAGGAAAAATGCTTAATATTTTGTGAGGGTTTTTTCGCGTGCAAATTGGAAACCAATTATTATCTTTGTTAAGGTCTCATCATCATACACCCTTAAACATGCATTCTAAACACATAATAAAGCGCATATGATAAAATAATAATAATATGCGGATAGATACTTAACATTGATCCTAGATCAAATCTCTCACTTTCTCTCTCCCGCTAGCACATGTATTTCTTCTACCCGTTACACTACACTTCTAAAGAAACCTCATTTACATTGAGGGGAATATGTGAGAAGAGAATACAAAGAATAAGGAGGTGACAATGCTGGATACGCAGGTCCAATTAATAAATCAAATTTATTACAACAATTTCTAAAATTGTCCCACCCATCTAATATCCATCCGATATACATTATTCATGCATCGCAACCATGTATTCACACAAGCTTGTTATCAATTAATAATCAAATTAATTAATCTGATAATTAGTGATCATCCAATGTTCAAACAACGATTTGATTTTGCTCGAGTCAAACTCGTTTTGCGAATAAGTACTCAAAGTACAAATTCTCAATTTAAATTAAACTACATAATTAAATCCAATTCAATTTGTATTTAATTCTAATTCACTTATTTAATTCTAAATTAAACATTACACTTTAATAATAACCTTTTACGACTTAAATTCCAAATTTAGTCGTTACGGGTCTCAAAGCCCGATTATCATCCAACGTCAATTTAATTATAGTCCAATGGGCTTTTTAATTAATTTCTTAAGGCGTGGACTTTTGGTCAACTCGAGTCAAACCGAATAACCAAAATCCAATCCGGGATTTACCCCATAAGCCCATAAATCAATTTTGGCCCATTAGGCCCAATTAAACTTTAAAGGTCCATTAAGTCGTATTTGGGCTTTATGGAAGCGGTTATGGGCCTAATTGGATCCAACCAATTTTGCCTAAACCCAACTTTGTACAACAAAGCCCAATAAGCCCATTTACAACATAACAAGCCCAAATCCAATTTTAAGGCCCAATTAATTAAATACAAAAAATCCAATTTCACATTTAATTAACCTAAAGTGTATATCATGATTAATCACCCAAATTAACATTTCTAAAACATCAATTTATACAATTAATCATGCTCATTTCCTTCATCACATGTCCAACTAATTTTGATTAAAATTAAACCTATTTCATGCTATTCAAAGTCTCGGCCAAGGGGGATTATTTTGTCCAAATCAAATTCAATCCAATTAAATTCAATTCAACATTAAATCAATATCCCCAAATGATTTCCAACTCATCCAATGAATCAAAAAAAAAATCAGCAAGACATTTAGAGCTCCAATACTTTCGGCCAAGCTAAGTGTTTGGGGGAAAATTGTTCCAAACCATTTTCTTGAAAATGATAAAATCAAACTTCAATTAAAACATGTTATAAGCATACTCAAACATCCAATTAATTCAAATCAAGCTCAAAAATATTTTACCCAAATTTTAAGCCTTAATCAATTTCATGTTTTTAATCGCTCCGATACCATTGTTGGAGATCTTTAAGTCCCGAGGATCGAATACAAAGCAAGAAATAAGCGTGAATTACAACGAGGGAGTTGCGGAATACTCACATCGATCGGTTGAGCGACGCTACGACGAACAAAACTTGATTCTGCTCACTGTCACAGTTCACGACAGTTTCTGTTTTGGTGTCTTCATGATTCAGCTTTTGAGCTCCTTCGTCAAGCTCCAAGGCTTCGTCAACGATTCCCGGATCATGGGTGGACTTCCCATCACATTCGTATGTCTCTCGGAGTGCTAGCTCTCTTGATTTTTGCCACAAAAAATCCACACTTTGCTTCCCTATCTCTCGCAGTAACTGAACCAAAAAGAGAAAATTTCAGCCCCAATGGCGTGAAGGAGAAGAGAAAAATGGAGGAGAGAGAGAGATAAAAATGTGTGTTGTAATTTTGGTAATTGATTTCAAAAAACATATACCAAAATTTTGGCTTTAATAAAGTCAAACCAATTAAAGCTTTCAATCACATCCTTCAAGTCCCATCAATCAATCAAGTGACAACTTGTCACATCACTCAATCAATCAAGTTGTCAAGTCACATCACTCAAAGTGACAAGTGATTTGACGCTTGAAACGACTAGCGATTTGACGCTTGATGCGACTTATGATTTGACGCTTGATTTGACTTGCATGCCGCACTCGAATTCAAAATGTGAATACGCTCGCAAACAATCTCAGGCTCGGGTTCGCTAATTCTAAATTAACGAAATTTCTGTTACATCGTAATTAAATCTAATTTAATTAAATAATCATGCCAAGCATAATTACTATTCACGTCGCTAACGAATTAATTCTAAATTAATTCATTCGCCCGAATTAAAATCTAATTTCAATTCCGCGTCGAAATCCAATTTCGCTTAAGATATCAAATATATTAATTTACCGATTGATTCCAAATTAATCGTTATCTCTCTTTAAATGATATTTTATCCTAGATAAAATATCTCCGCAATTAATCCCAGATTAATTTTCTCTCTCTTCTAATTAATCCTAGATTAATTAAGTGCGAGTCATATGTCATCGGTGAATCTTCGGGAAGCGACCCATGAGATCCCCGGATATGTTGGCAGTAAATACGGTCGTCGATCTATCCAAACACGTACGTACCAAGTACTACATTTTACCGATTTACAAGACAATGTAGGCTTCTAGCAAAGCGTCATGCCTACCTAATTCTCTAGAAATATCCTTACAGCAATATTAGATTTGTATCAGGCGTAGTATATGTAGTATTGCATATTTCGATCGAGTATCGGATGATCACATGCGAGGCCTGGGGCTGGTGCAGTGTCTGCCCCGTACGAAGCATATATCGGATGACAAGCAACTAGTCTCTTTATTATCGGATAATCATGACCAAGTCATATTATCCCGACGGTTGCAACCTTTTTAGAGAACCAGTTCTGTATCCCTGCGCAATCATCATCTCCACTATGACTGGAGTGATACTTCCATATTGACATCACACCCAGTACACTACGATTCTCGATATACCTAGAAGAGGTGTACATAGAAACCGGTTAAAGCCCTGGACGACCACAAACAAAGTATATTGATTGTCGCAAGTATTAGTGGTGCAAGTCTCAAGTTAAGACCAAATACACCTTCCCTGATTCGGACTTCGATAGACACATAGTCATACTACCAATGGAATTTCGAAGGGGTCTATCCAGAGCGAAGCTATTTTCCGTACCATCGGTAAAACACAACCTCATTTACACTTGCATGAGTATCCTATACCCAAATATATGATAACTATGTCGTTGGGCCCTCCACAACTCGCACAAGTGTATTACTAGTCTTTTACGTATTTATCGATGTCAATCTCGATAATACTCTGACTATGGATATTTAATGATTTATCCTTCATGGACTGATACTGTCTCATATCATTCTCAATCCAGGAAAAATTCATAGGGACCTCCGATCATTTATATATCTAGGTGATCTAATCACAAATGATAGGAGTGCAATCTCCTTTGTCACATAGTTAATTTGTACAACAACACCATGATCTGTACAAATAGTGACGCTATGGGTCATAGTTTTCCAACACTATACAGTTTGAATGACGGTACAGTGAGTTGGAAATCTTCCAAGTAAGATATTGTTACCGAATAAACAATAAATATGGGTAATTGTTTCAGCTGAGGCAGCAATAGAAGCCATCTGGGTCAATAATAAATCTAATTAGATTAGATATAGTTCTGTTAGCAGCTGAGCTAGGCTTCAGCACAGGCTAAAGAATTAATGGTCTCATCAACGATCCAGATATATACTTCGACTATTCATCTGATTCATTCGGATCATACATCGTGGTGATGTGATGATCATATAAATCGCATCAGATGATAATCATGCAAATCCGCTGATGAAAGCCTTTCCTCGGTAGTTTGAGCCAACCGTACATAGTTCGGGTGTAAGACACTCGAGTGACTGGTTATAGGCCAAGTGGGAGATTGTTGGACAATCACTATTTGTACAGATCATGGTGTTGTTGTACAAATTAATTATGTGACAAAGGAGATTGCTCTCTCATCATTTGTGATTAGATCACCAAGATGTATAAATGATAGGAGGTCCTTATGCTTTGTTCCTGGATTGAGAATGATATGAGACAGTATCAGTCCACGAATGATAAATCATTAAATATCCCTAGTCAGAGTATTATCGAGATTGGACATCGATAAATGCGTAAAAGACTAGTATTACACTTGTGCGCGTTATGAGGGCATAATGGCATAGTTCTCATATATTTGGGTATAGGATACTCATGCAAGTGTAATAGGACGTTGTGTTTTACCGATGGTACAGGAAACAGCTTCGCTCTGGATAGACCCCCTCGGAATTCAATTGGTAGTATGACTATGTGTATATGGAAGTTCGAAAGTAGGGTAGGTGTATTTGGTCTTAACCTGAGACTTGCACCGCTAATACTTGCTACAATCAATATACTTTGGTTTTGGTCATCCACGGCTTTACCGGTTTCTGTGTACGCCTCTTCTAGGTATATCGAGAATCGTGGTGTGTTGGGTGTGATGTCAAGACGGAAGTATCACTCCAGTCATAGTGGAGATGATGATCGCGCAGGGATACAGAATTGGTTCTCTAAAGGGTTGCAACCATCGGGATAAAATGACTTGGTCATGATTATCCGATTATAAAGAGACTAGTTGCTTGTCATCCGATATATGCTCCGCACGGGGCAGATACTGCATCAGCCCCAGGCCTCGCATATGATCATCCGATACTGGATCGAAATACGCAATACTATGTATACTACGCCTGATACAGATCTTATATTCCTGTAAGGATATTTCTGGAGAATTGGGTAGGCATGGTGCTTTACTAGAGGCCAACCTTGTCTTGTAAATCGGTAAAACATAGTACTAGGTACGTACGTGTTCGGATAGTCCGACGATCGAATTTACTGCCAATATATCCGGGGATCTTTTGGGTCGTTTCCCGAAGATTCACCGATGACATATGACTGGCACTTTAATTAATTTGGGATTAATAAGATGAGAGAGAAAATTAATCTGGGATTAATTATGGAGATATTTTATCTAGGATAAAATATCATTTAAAGAGAGATAACGAATTAATTTGGAATTAATCGATAAATAATATATTCGATATATTAGACGAAATTAGATTTCGACGCGGAATTAAAATTAGATTTTAATTCGGGTGAACGTGTTAATTTAGAATTAATTCGTTAGCGACGTCAATAGTAATTATGCTAGGCATGATTATTTAATTAAATTAGATTTAATTACGACGCAACGGAAAATTCATTAATTTGGAATTAGCGAACCGAGCCCAAGAGGTTTGCCAGCGCATTCGCATTTCGAATTCGAGTGCGGCACACATGTCACATCAAGCGTCAAATCACTCGTCACTTTGAGTGATGTGACAATTTGATTGATTGATGTGACAACTAGTCACTTTGAGTGATGGAAGTTGTTTGGTTGGTGAATGAGTGTGAAACACTCAAAGTAGGTTGATAGCTTTTTGAAAGCAAATTTAATATAGATTTATTTGATTTTTAAAAATGAAATATGTGTATTAGATACACAATTGACCTAAGACTTGAACCAACTCACTCTTTCTCTTTCTCTCCCTCTCATTCACGCCAAGGGGCTGAATTTTCTTCGTCCTAAAACTGCTCACTGTCGTGAGCTATAGGGGCAGTAGATGAGTGATTTTGTTGCAAAATTAAAGTGCTAGCACACTCCGGAGTTGTCCGTAGGTGATAGGGAAACCAACATGTGTGCATGGAATGATTTGACGAAGCTTGGAGCTTGACGAAGTTGATCCAAAACTGAAAATGGAGGACACCATTGCAGTGAACTACCGTGACTCCTCAATGGGCAGAAAAAGATTTTTGTTCGTTGCCGCGTCACTCAATCGATCTATGTGAGTATTCCACAACTCCCTCGTTGTATTTGCACATGTGTTTTATGCTTTTGATTCGATCCTCGGGCCCGTAGAACTCCAACAGAAAATAATTGAGCTCCCCTATCATGCTCATCTCAAACTCTTGAGTCATGGCATTGGCAAAATCATGTGCAAGAGAGTCACGAGGTGAACCAAAAATGATGTTGTCGATATAAACTTGAGCTATAGTGATTATGTCATCGACCTTTCGAATAAACATAGTTTGGTCAACTCCCCATCGAGAGTAGCCATGATCTAATAGATAACCAGTAAGACGATCATACCAAGCTCTAGGAGCTTGTTTTAGACTATATAGAGCTTTCTTCAATCTATAGACAAAATCGGGATGATCGATATCCACAAACCCTTTGGGTTGTTCTACATAAACTTCTTCTTATATGAACCCATTCAAGAATGCATTTTTGACATCCATTTGATCGAGTTTGAATTTCATACTACATGCAACAGCAAGAAGGATACGAATAGACTCTAACCTGGAAAATGGAGCAAAAGTTTCATCATAATCTATCCCTTCAACCTGAGTATAACCTTGAGCCACTAAACGATCCTTATTCCTAGTTATGGTACCATGTTCATCGGTCTTATTCTTGAAGATCCATTTGGTCATAACCACATTAGTATTCTTGGGTCTAGGGATAAGGTGCCAGACCTCATTACGAGTGAATTGATTTAATTCTTCATGCATGGCATTCACCCAGTTTTCATCCAAAAGAGCCTCTTCAACCTTTTTAGGCTCAATCTGATACACGTGACAAGCAAATGATAATTGATTAATCAATCTCCCACGAAGTCTCAAGCCCTCAGCAACATCACCCAGAACATTCTCTTTAAGATGATTCAGCTTAACATGAGATGACAGGACCAGCTCATGAGATTTTTCATTCTCAGGGAAATCACATTTCTCAGAATAATCAGTTTAGTCATGTTGACAGAACCACCAGGTTCTTCATTACTGTCAATAATAGGGACTAACTCCTTCTCATTATCAGGACTGGATTCGCCATCGTCCACAGTCACATTGACAGTTTCCATAATTGTAATACTACGTTTATTAAACACTCTATAGGCTACTGTTCTGAGAGTACCCTAAGAACATGCCTTCATCACTTTTGGTATCAAACTTCTCGAGATTTTCTTTGTCTCTCAAGTGTAACAAGTACTACCAAACACCCTGAAGTATTTGACAGTGGGTTTCTTACCATTCCATATTTCATAAGGAGTCTTCTCAATTCCAGGTCTCAGATCCACACGATTGATAATGTGGCAGGCTGTGCACACAGCTTCTCCCCAAAAATACAAAGCAATCCCTTTGCTGTGAATCATGACGCGAGCTATTTCCTGGATAACTCTGTTTTTCCTCTCAATAATTCCATTCTACAGAGAACTCATGGTCAGTTCGAATCCTGGAAATATTCAGATCTTTCTCATTCATCAGTCTCCTACACAAAACCTGGATGATTTCAGCAGCTTCAGATTTTTCCCGAAGGAGATCAACCCAAGTGTATCTAGAAAAGTCATCCACAACTACCAAAATATATTTTTTACCCCCTAGACTTTCGGACTTGGAAGGGCCCATAGGATCCATATGAAGAAGTTCTAAAAGTCTTTTGGTAATAATGTGAGAGACACGAGTATGCTTAGCTCTAGTCTGTTTTCCTAATTGACATGGACCACACACAGGATTACCCTTCTTTCCTAATTTAGGAAGACCAATAATGAAGTTTTGTTTCGAAACTTTCGACAGGCCATGGTAATTTATGTGTCCTAACCTTTGATGCCATAAGTCAATCTCATCTAAATAAACAACACTTGATGTTTTGGAAATATTAAGGTTAATTGATTAACCATGGCTAATACACTTTAATTATAATAATTGGCCTTTAAAGTTTAATTGGGCTAAAAGTGTGTATTTGGGCTTAATGGGCTTGGTTTGACCAAGTTTGATTTTGGACTTTTGGATTGGATCCAATTGGGCCCAAAACCAATTCCATAAAGTCTAAATACGTCACTTGGGCCTTTAAAGAATTTAATTGGGCCTAATGGGCCTAAATTGATTTGTTGGCAATATGGTGATTCCTATTGGCCATTGACATTTTAGGTTTGATCCATTATGGCCAAAGCCCTTCCTTAAGAATCAATTAAAAGCCCATTGGACTTTAATTAAAATGACATTGGATGTTATTGGGCCTTTGAGACCCATCAAGATTGGATTTGGAATCCAAGTCTTTAAGGCATATAAATGAGTGTCAATGTTTAATTTAGATTTAAAATGGAATTAGTATTGAATACAAATAAATTAGATTTAAAGTTGTAGTTCGATATAATTCAAGAATACGTACTTAAAAGTATTTATTCTTAAACGAGTTGGACTCGCGCAAATCAAATCGTTGTTTGAACATTGGATGGTCATTAATTCAAAGATTAATTAATTGGATTAGATTGATTGAATAACATGTTATGTGTGAATACTTGAATGTGTTGTATGAATAATGTATATCAGATGGATATTAGAAGGGTTGGGGCAATTTTGGAAATAATAATAAATTTAGAATTTATTAAATTGGGCCTGCGTGTCCATCCTATTATCTCCTTATTCTTTGTAATTATCTTCTCACCAATTCCCCTCAATGTTAATGAGGTTTCTTAATTGTATTATGTAATTGGGTAGAAGTTAGAATAGTGCTAGCTTGGGGAAAGGAAATAGAGTGATTTCTTCTAGGAACAATTTGCGAGATATCCATATGCATATCATTATTAATTTATTTATCGCGCCTTATTATGCTTTTAGAATGCATGCTTAAGTGTGTATGATGAGACCTAATCAAAGATAATTAAATGGTTGCCAATTACGTGAAAAACCCTCAATAAATATTAAGTGTTTTCCTTCCATTGAGTGATTCATTCTCAAGATCCAAGATTGGCATTGGTTTGTTGGCCAAACTCAAGACCTTTGTCCATCGAGGATGTGTTTGAATCATGAAGGCTTTGTTCCATATCGCATGCCTTGGGCAAGTTGTGATTTGTTTCCAAAGTCAAGATCACTTCTTATTCATCGACATGGATTACGAAGCTTTCCAAAGTTAATGGGTCCTGCTTGACTGGAATCATTAAGCTTGTTGTGCCAAATCCAAGGCTTAGTTGATTCAGAGGAAAAGGTTAGGAAAATATATTGGATATATTGGCATATATATTGTATATATGTTTCGGACTTAGAGGTCCACCTACCGGATCTAGGAATTGGATGAGATCCAATTGATCTTAAAGATCTACCTAGTTAAATATCATACAGCTTGTTGGCCAAAGTCAAGGTTGTGTGTTATTTAACGGGATCCTAGCTCACTAGGAAACTAGGTCTCCCGAGTACTTGTTGGACAGTTATGACCCATAGCGTCACTATTTGTACAGATCATGGTGTTGTTGTACAAATTAACTATGTGACAAAGGAGATTGCTCTCTTATCATTTGTGATCAGATCACCTAGATGTATAAATGATAGGAGGTCTATATGATTAGTTCCTGGATTGAGATGATATGAGACAGTATCAGTCCACGAAAGATTAATCATTAAATATCCCTAGTCAGAGTATTATCGAGATTGGACATCGATAAATGCGTAAAAGACTAGTATTACACTTGTGCGCGTTATGAGGGCATAACGGCATAGTTCTCATATATTTGGGTATATGATACTCATGTAAGTGTAATAGGAGGTTGTGTTTTACCGATGGTACGGGAAACAGCTTCGCTCTGGATAGACCCCTTCGGAATTCCATTGGTAGTATGACTATGTGTCTATGGAAGTCCGTAATCAGGGTAGGTGTATTTGGTTTTAACCTGAGACTTGCACCGCTAATACTTGCGACAATCAATATACTTTGGTTTTGGTCGTCCAGGGCTTTAACCGGTTTCTGTGTATGCCTCTTCTGGGTATATTGAGAATCGTAGTGTGTTTGGTGTGATGTCAAGATGGAAGTATCACTCCAGTCATAGTGAAGATGATGTCACGTAGGATACGGGACTGGTGCTCTTATATGCTGCAGCTATCGGGACATTATGATAAGGTCATGTATATCCGATTATAGAGACTAGTTACCAGACATGTGCTTCGTACGGGGCATACACAATTCCAGCCCCAGGCCTATCACGTGACATTCGATACTGGATCGACATACATGATACTACGTATACTATGTCTGATATAGATCGCTTATTCCTGTAAGCATGTTTCTGGAGAATTGGGTAGGCACGGCGCTTTGCTAGAAGCCAACCTTGTCTTGTAAGTAGGTAAAAACGTAGTACTTGGTACGTACGTGTTCGGATAGTCCGACAATCGAATTTACTGCCAACATATTTAGGGATCTCATGGGTCACTTCCCGAAGATTCACCGATGATGTATGACTCGTACTTTATTAATCTGGGATTAATTAGATGAGAGAGAAAATTAATCTGGGTTTAATTACGAAGATATTTTATCTAGGATAAACTATCATTTAAAGAGAGATAATGATTAATTTGGAATTAATCGGTAAATTAATATATTCGATATATTAAACGAAATTGGATTTCGACATGAAATTAAAATTGGATTTTAATTCGGGTGAACGAGTCAATTTAGAATTAATTCGTTAGCGACGTGAATAGTGATTTTGCTAGGCATAATTAATTAATTATGACGCAACGGAAAATTCGTTAATTAGAATTAACGAATCCGAGCCCGGGATTGTTTGCGAGCGCAGTCGCATTTCAAATTCGAGTGCGGCACGCAAGTCAATCAAGCGTCAAATCGCTAGTCACATCAAGCATCAAATCATTAGTCACTTTAAGTGATGTGACAACTTGTCACTTGATTGATTGATTGATGTGAATAGTAGATGAGAGTTGTTGAAAGCTTTTTGAAAGCTTGAATGACATATATTATTATTTAATTACTTTGACTTTTTGATAGCTAAAAGTGTGTATATGATTTTTAGAAAATCAATTACATAATATACAACAACTTACACACTTCCTCTCTCTCTCTTTGATTCACGCCCAATGGGACTTATTTTTCTCTCCTTTTGTTCATCAATGGCGTGAGCAACAAATGAACAAACAAGTGATTTTTGTGGCAAAAATCATGGAGTGCTAGCACACAAAAGAGACATACGAAGGTGATAGGGACACCCACCCGTGTGCATGGAATTATACATGAAAGCTTGGAGCTTCATGAAGACCATACATGGCCGAATTCTTTAAAGACCAAAACAGTCCACTGCTGAGCCTTGGAGGAGGGAGAAGCTTGGATTTTTGTTCTTCGTCGCATTGCTCAACCGATCATTGTGAGTATTCCGCAACTTCTTGATGTATTCGCATTTGGTTCTTGCTTGTTAATCAATCCTCGGGACTTAGAGATTTCCCAACAAATTTCACCTAAGTTAAAACTAGAATTGACAATGTCATTTATTTCAGCGTAAAATTCATCGAAGGTTTCATCATCTTTCATCTAAGCCATTTCAAACCTGGTGGCTAGATCTTGTAATCTGTTGTTCCTGATGGACGATGTGCCCTCATGAACAGTAGCCAGAATGGTGATAGGTTGGTCACCTAATGTTCTGGGGGAAACGTCTCTAACAAGTTTGGCATTAGAGCTTTCAGCCGGGATAAGAACATTTTTGGATAGGAGACACTCTTGTCATCAGTCTTAGCATAACCTATACCTCTCTTGTCACCAGAATGAACACCTAGCCCTATCATATGATCAATCTTTTGAGACCCACACGAGAAGGTAGATAGTTGTAACTGAGTCTATTCAAGTTCTTTTTCTAAAGACTTGATCCTAACTTCCAGTCCCTTATTTCTTTCTTTGAGCTCAGCAACAACAATCTGACTTTTTTCAAGTTTGACTTCTGCCTCATTTCTTTCGAGTTTAGTCTCTCTGAGTTGTTTCGTCATTTCAGAATTTGTCTGTTTGATGCTCAAACTTTCATTAAACAACTCAGTGAAGGCGGTCTGGATATATTCCTCATTCTTTGAGTCACTTTGCTCAAAACACTCAAATCTATCCATAGTTTCATTGACAGCTCCAACTTCTTCATTATCATTCACATTGCAGGTAAAAGCCATGTGAGAGAAATTCCTTTTTGATCTTGAGTCATTAGAATATTCCTCATCTTCTTCTTCATCATCAGAAAGAGACACTGCCACGACCTTCTTTCATTTTGACTTCAGGAAGGTAGGGCATTCAGCATGAATATGACAAAAACCTTGACACTCATGACACCTAATAGTTTGGGATTTCTTATCCTTCTCATTTCTATTTTCCTTCCCACCCGTCCTAAAATGACTATTATTGTCTCTAGATTTCTCAGTCCACCTCTTATCAGGGTCTAAAAGGGATGAGACTTTGTCATCATCCGATGTTTCACATTTTTCAACTTTCACAGATTTCATGGCTATATTTTTGGTCTTTCTAAATCTTAGGAGTTTACTCTCATAAACTTGAAGATTACCTACAAGGTCATCTAGTTTCAGCTTATCTATATCTTTGCTCTCCTCTATAGCAGTAATCTTAGGTAGAAATTTTTAAGAGAGTGATCTAAGAATTTTCTAACAATGCAGTTTGTGGGGATAATTTCACCTAAGTTAAAACTAGAATTAACAATGTCATTTATTTCAGCGTAAAATTCATCGAAGGTTTCATCCTCTTTCATCTGAGCCATTTCAAATATGGTGGCTAGATTTTGTAATCTGTTGTTCCTGACGGACGATGTGCCCTCGTGAACAGTAGCCAGAATGTCCAAAGCATCCTTGGCTACTTCACACATGGAAACCCTTTTAAACTCGAAAGTATAAATAGCACCATGTATGACATTGAGTGCTTTGCTATTCCTATTACACTCATCAAACTCATCCTTGGACCAAGAGATTTTGTCTTTTGGAGAGGTAACTCCATCGACAGTAACAATCGGTGGTTTCCACCCATATTCCACCGTCATCCAAACTCTCTCATCTGTAGATTTTAAGAATCCGTTCATACGAACATTCTAGTGGGAATATTCAATCCCATCAAAGAATGAGGGGTTATTCAAAGGTTAACTTCTATCTATTAGGAAAAGGGTCAATGACCGATGTCAGACTCTGATACCAATTGAAAATAATAGAATTCTGACCCTATATACCTATACCTGGGGGGGAATATGTGTAACGAGCAGAAATTTAAAAATATTACACTATCCAAAACACGTTTCGAATAGAGATCTAACAAAGGAAAGACAATCAATCACAATGTATACAAATCAATTAATGAACAAATCAAATAACTCAAAAAATAACCGGCAGTAAAAATAAAATGGTGATAAGAAGATTTGTTTACGAAGTGGAAAACTCGTGAGAGTAAAAAACCACTCCGGTATAGGCTACCACCCAAATCCACTATATGAGAAAAACTTACAGAGATGGAGAAAAGACCTAAAGCAACAACTTTACCGACTTTATTCCCACAGCTGTAACCACCCAAGGAACTTCCCGAGTATGCACCAAGCAACTTCCTTCAGACCTTCTGAAGCCTCAGTGGATTGAATCTAATAGGCAGTTATGTGTGTATAGTGAGTGGTGAAGAATTAAGAAGATCACTCAAATGAAATAAGAATTAATCTTAAGGAGGGATCTTCAATTGAAAGGGAAAACAAAAGCAAGGCTTTAGGTTAATATGTTTTTCACACTTTGAAAATGGGGTGAAAGTATCATTTTATAGGTATGGTTTTGTAAAAGGAAAATTAGGTTTAAAAAGTGCATCTTGAAAACAGAAAATGCGACTGGCATTCGAACGCAAAAAGAACGTGAATCGAACGTGACAAAAATTACAAAGGATGTTCGAACGAATACAGAATGTAACTCGAACATGAAGTCTCTGGAAAGGGTTCGTTTGAACGAAATGGGAACGTCACCAAACGGGTGCTCTCTGGAATGCTCTCATTTGAATCCAAAGAAGAACGCGCCACTAACGCCACACGTTCGAACCCAATGAAGAACGCAGCACTAACACCGATGTTCGAATGCTTCAACGAACGCACCACGAATGCATGTCTGATGCACAGCAGCAAAATACCAGTCTATTTGCACAAAGATCTTTACGACAGATTACAACTCAATTGAACTTGTTTTGCCACGGATACATGTCAATAAAAAATGGAACTTACATTATCTAAAATAATCCGTGCATCTTGCAGAATCCTTACTAATATATTTTAAAACGTAAATTATTATATCATAACATAAAAGAAAAGATACTATATGTTATTTTGAGGGAAAGTTTCATTTCCAAATAAGATGCTTATTTGCATCTAAGATACCATAGATAGAGCATGAGCAATACCACTAAGAGTACACATAAATTGAACCAATCAAACTATCTAATTTCTCGTTGATTTCTTCTATGATCCAATAAATTTATGTCTTACCGTTAGAGACTAAATTAATAATATTTTGACAATCTGTTAGTAACATTCTGATTTCTGACAATCTATTTTATTGACCAAGAGATGAAAAATAAGAATTCGCTGCCACTTCTTCCAACCAAAACTCAACTTCATCATCAGCTTCAGCAATACTACAGACATTTTTCCCTCCAAATGTGAGTAACTTGTATCCAAATTTAGGTTTTCAAACCAAAACAATTAAATTGCTATAATGAACCTATTGTAGGCATTGCATTTTTGCATATCAGCCCGATGATGAGTCTCGTATTGAGGCAACTACTTCTTTAGTCATGAAAGTCGCGGGAAACAGATGTTGGAAGGGTAAAGTTGGAAATTAGAATTTTGTTGAATTTTATCTGAGTTGTTTAGCTTCGGTTGCTTGTTGGGCTTCCGTTTTAAAGCTTACCTAAGGCCCAAAACCCAAACCAAACCCATTAAATAATTAAAACATTTAAAACCCATCTCAAAAATAATAATTAAAAAATTTAAAATATGTCACAAATTAAACTAAAATTAAAATCAAAATAAATCACTTCCAAATTAAAATAAAATTAAACGATTCACTCACCTAAAATATACAATCCCTCCCTTAATAATTTTATTTGTTTCCTTTTAAAACACACACAAACCCTAATTTGATAAACTATATAAACAACCACCCTTGCAACCCTGAGGCGGCTCCTCTTCTTCACTCTCAGTCTCGGCCACAAATTGAAAAAAACACAAAAAACCAGAAACCTTAAACTATTCATGGACCAACTCATAACCCTACACAAAACTCACACATTCAGCGCATCAAGATACACCACTCGCAGCCACCTGCCCTTGTCCATCAAGCTTCACGCCACCGGCAAATCCATAAAGCCTTCACAAAGCCCCTCCGCTCACATGAGAAGCCATCGAAGCAGCCCACGAATGAAGCCCTAAAACTATCCCTCGGCAGCCACAAATATCAACCTTCGTCAACCACACAGCACCCAAGCATTTTAGTTGCCTTCACGTGTAGCCATAAGCCACGCCGTTCATCAACCCTAACTTCATTCAGCCTACAGAGCCACTCATAAATCTTGCTTCTCGCCCAAACACACGTCAACCAGCCTCGCCTTTGACCTGCCATTATCGCACCACTAACCTGCCTCACGTAAAGCCACCTTGCACTCTCACCTGAAGCCTTCACACCTCGCCTTTGACCTGCCATTGTCGCACCACTAACCTGCCTCACGTAAAGCCACCTTGCACTCTCACCTGAAGCCTTCACACCTCGCCTTTGACCTGCCATTGTCGCACCACTAACCTACCTCACATAAAGCCACCTTGCACTCTCACGTGAAGCCCACCGAACCGTTCCTTGGACCTGCGCACTCACCGTATCAAACAAACCAAGCTTCATGTAAACTACCCATTAGCCTGCCAACAAACGCCCCTTGCCTTTACTCACCTAGCTCACATACCTCTCTCACACGCCTAAAGCACTCTCCTAAGCCTCCATCACACGCCCAAGCATCCTCCAAAAGCCTCCATTGCCGCATCCCTGAAGAAAGAATCCACCCAATTGCCGCATCCCCCTTCCTCACCAACACCCTTTCACGCCCAAGCCTGAAACACCCCTCCTTAGCCGACTTTTAACCACCATTCACAGCCCTAAAACACCCTAAAATAAACCTTATTTCCAGCCCTTAAGTGCCGCAAAAAGATCCCCCAAAGCAGCTCCAAATCAGCGCCAAAACAGCCCCTGAAAACGGCTTCACTGCACTAGTGAACTGCCACGTTCAAGTTCTGTTCTGGTCAGTTTCTTTGCGTCCTTAGCCCATCAAAACAGTCCTAAAACCATCTTAAAACCATCCCAGAAATCCCCAAAAAGTTTCCCAAAAAAACCTTTACAAACGCACCTCCCGAGACCACCAAAATCGCCCAAAACAGTCCAAAAATGCCCAAAACAGTGACCTGAAACGCAGCGACCAAACGGTGGTGAAACGGACTTAAAACAGCAGCCCGAGCATCAAAACAATAAGGAAAAACAGTGAGCAAACCAATCGGAAAAGTATCGGATCATTCGCCCTTCCAACGGACGTGTAACGCCCTTTCTTGAGACGACAAAAGAGGTTAGACCTGAGGGCACCCTTTTACTTATCTCTTTTTGTTTATTTATTTATTTTTGATATATAATTGCATGAGAGTCGTTTGAGGCATGATTTGATTGTTGGATGAGCGGGATATGTGTTCCCTTTTGTGGTATATCGGATGGAAACCCGGACGTAAATTCCATAGCCGATTCCGAATGGACGGTAGTATGGTCTGCACTCGGGACACAATGCCACGTACCACTTAAGATACATGTATCTCGTCTCATCCAAATTTGTATTCGAGCATGATGTAGTTCTAGGTTGTTTATTTATTATTTTAAGCATGTCTTAACTTAGTTTCGTTATTTAATTTCAAAGCATGATTATGTTTCTTCTTTTATGCATGATATTCAATTTAGTTTATATTTATGTTTAAGTAATTATTTGTTTGCGTTGGTTTGATGGCTTAGTATGTTCAATGTATGATATTGCGTGTTTATTGTTTAAAGACTTATTTTCAATCATGCGAACTTAGATTAGGAGTTAATTAGATGGAAGCATCTTAGATATAGGTGACACTTGAACATGATTATTGATTAGATGCGGTTGGTTTATTGCATGAATTATATCATCACAATGACATAAGTAAGGGACCATTCCGAACCCAACGGTTTGAGGTCTTCCCTTGCGAGGGGTGAGTGCGGCCTTAAACCTTTGTCCCGGTTCACACCGGGTGGCGACTCCATTATTCTCCGGTTTAGTCCCCCGCGGACTATTCCGTACTCTCAACTAGGCCCCGAGTCTAGAACGGCATGCGTCGCCCAAGTTCTGTTGTCTACAGTCTGGCGACTCCACTGGGGATAGAGAATCGGCCTCGAAATCATGTCTTGTGTTGTTTATAATTTATGCATTAGTTGACCGTGTCTTAGTGGGTTGAGGGGGTTAATCAAAGGCTTAGTGAGCTAGGTGATGGTTAGGTGTCTTCCTTCATTCACTACCTTTCGAGGAAAAGCTGTGAAGGCACCTAGATGATCATTACCCGTAGCTTGTTGTGATAGACTAGTTTGGAGGACTCGTTTTTATTCCTGACACCAAGCGATAAGAGCCTAAGGGGCTTGGGTATTTAAGTGAGCCTCGCTCCACCCTCCCTCTGGGGAATCTACAACGGAAATCCATTCGACAGTTAGTCACACACCATAACTCGTTGGCACGTACCGTAAGGTATAAAAAGGTGCGCTCACTTGGTCGTTTGAACCCTTGAGTGGGGAGTCCTAGTTGTGGGCAAACCTTCGTCAGCGAGAGCCTTTGTCCGCGCCCCGTGAACCCACTCGTGAACCTTAGCCATAAGAACCCGTAGTTAGTTATCTTATAATTATGTGTGATGGGCCGCCGTCATTTGGATCCAGTTGGACCTTCTGTCAAAGGGTATGAACCTGTTGGGCCATTTAAACTGGGACAAGTTTGTGTCTTTTGACAGTTGGGCCAAAAGCTTCTAAAATGCCGGTGGGCCATTTTGTGAATAGGGCCTCTTATTATTTGAAGTCATTTAGCTATATCACCGCAAAGTGTAAACCTGTTGGGCCTTTTCAACTGGGACACGTTTGCACCGCGTAATGGTGTGATTGAATACTTTAAAATGATAATGGGCCAACTAGTTTAAGTTTTCTTTTTTTATAATTTTATATATTCCATGCATCGCATACATCTCATGCATACATGCATCATGTTAACCCTTGTGTCTTAAAAGCCATCATAGTTACCCGTTGGGTTAGGAAAAAGAAGTCAGAGTCTTCCTTGGGAAATCCAGTATATCAGTCGGTTCATTGCAAAGTTGACATCAGTATATGAGCCTATATTCAAGTTGTTGAGGAAAGATCAACCAATGAAATGGAACGAGCAGTGTCAGGAAGCATTTGACAGAATAAGGGAATATTTAGTGAAACCTCCTGTGTTAAAACCTCCGAGACAGGGTCGGCCTTTGGTACTTTATTTGGCTATTAAACCTGAAGCGCTGGGGGCGATGATGGTACAAGCCGATGAGACAGGAGTAGAGCATGCTGTCTACTACCTCAGTAAGAAGCTACTTCCGTACGAAGCTCGTTATCAGGAAGTGGAGAAGATTTGTCTAGCAGTAGTATGGGCATCCAAGAAGTTATGTCACTACTTCCAGTCTTACAAGATCCAAATGGTCACAAAGGAGAATCCTTTGAAATACTTGCACTCAGTACCCTCGCTGGTTGGGAAGTTGGGCAGATGGTTAGTGCTGCTGACTGAATTTGACATCGAATACCTCACCTCCAAGGTAATCAAAGGGCGAGCCGTGGCAGAATTCCTAGCCTTGCAACCTATTGAAGGGGATCAGTACAAGTTTGAGTTCCCCGACAAAGAAATCCAAGCTATAGCAGTTCAAGGATGGAAGATGTATTTTGACGGAGCAGTGAACTGCAAAGGAGCCGGAATCGGAATCGTAATAGTCACCCCTGAAGGAGAAACTTTGCCTATGGCCAAGAGGTTGACATTCGGAGTGACAAACAAAGCATGTGCATTCCGATTAACGGCATTGATAGCCTTGAGAGCTAGGAACGTTGAAGTTTTCGGAGACTCGATGTTGGTGATCCGTCAGATGCAAGGAGAATGGGAACTTAAAGAAGAACGGTTGAAACCGTACTTGTTCCATCTCAGAAGTCTGGCACAGACTATCCCTGATTGTAAATTTCAGCATTTGCCGAGAGAGGAGAATCAGATGGCAGATGCATTGGCAACACTGGCCGCAACTTGGGAAAATCCAGAGAAACTGGTGATGAGACCACTCGTGTTGACAACGGCAAGCAAGCCAGTCTATGAGATAGGTAGAATCCTAGAAGTGGAAGTCGACGATGGGAAACCTTGGTATTATGATATACAGCGGTATTTGGAACGTGGAGAATTCCTCGAGGAAGCAAGCAGAAAGGATAGAATAGCCATTCAGAAGTTGGCCTCTCAGTATGTGAGTCTGAAGGGAGAGCTCTACAAGAGGCAGGGCAATGGTATTCAGCTGAAATGTTTAAGAAAGGAAGAAGCTCAGAAGATAATGGAAGAAGTGCACGCTGGTGTATGTGGACCACATATGAATGGATTGAACTTGTCCCGCAAGATTGTGAGACAAGGCTTTTACTGGTCAACCATGGAAGCCGACTGTGCGAAGCTGGTAAAACATTGTCATGATTGTCAAGCACACGGCAATTTGAACCATCTGCCGCACACAGAATTACATGGGCTGTCGGAGCCATGGCCTTTCTCAGCTTGGGGAATAGATATGATCGGAAAGTTTCGACCGAATGCATCGAATGGGCACCGATTTATAGTAGTGGCAGTTGACTATTTCTCGAAGTGGGTAGAAGCCGAATCGTTCCGCAACGTTACAGCAAAGCAGATGGTGAAGTTTATAGCTCGGAATCTCATTTGCCGGTATGGTATGCCGCACCATGTGGTCACGGACAATGGAGTCCAATTTCAGGGAGAAACCAAGGCGATGCTACAGAAGTATGGAATCGGCCATCACAAGTCCTCACCATACAGACCGCAAGCTAATGGGGCAGTTGAGGCAGCCAATAAGACGGTAAAGACGATTTTTGCAAAGATGACAGAGAATTACAAGGACTGGGCTGACAAGCTACCATACGCCTTGTGGGGGTACGGAACATCGGTGAGAACGGCAACAGGAGCCACGCCGTATTCTTTGGTTTATGGAATGGAAGCGGTACTGCCAGTGGAAGTTGAGATACAATCCATGCGGGTATTAGCAGAAGCAGAGTTGCCTGAACAGGAGTGGACCTCGCAAAGGTTTGAACAGTTGGCTCTGATGGATGAGAAGAGGATGAAGTCCTTGCATCACATGCAGATCTATCAGAAGAGGCTGGCTCAAGCTTTCAATAAGAAGGTGCATCCTACCAAGATCAAGAAAGGTGATTTGGTACTCAACCAATCAAAGCCATCGACGACAGACCCAAGAGGGAAGTTCAGACCGAATTGGGAAGGGCCCTACATCGTTCAGAAGGTAATGGGAAATGGAGCAGTGAGACTGTCGGACTTGGAAGGGAATGAGTTCACAGAGCCGATCAACGTTGACAGATTGAAACTGTATTTTGCCTGAGGGACAGAAGACTGAATAGCCACCCGTAGAAGACCTAACCCAACGGGATAAAGAAAACTCATGCATGCATACATACATATAACCCATTATTGTATTCTTTTTTGTGTGTTTTGTGTTTTTGTTTTGTATTCACAAGTTTCGAAGACAGAAAAAGTGACAACGGCAAAGACATGCCAATCAGAAACAGCGAAAGCACTGTCTTGGAATTGGGTAGAAATCCTAGGGCTGAGGTCCACATCGTTGTTAAGATTCAGATGGTAATCTGAGGGTTGAGGCCCATCTGGAGTTTGAGTGTCGGGTATGAATCCTGGGGGTGAAGCCCACATTGAAGGAGAATTCCTTGGAGTGAGTGAGTGAAAAAAAAAAAGAAAAAAAGAAAAAAAAATGAAAATGAATGAGTGAGAGAGAAATCTTTGATGGGTAAACATATGTCCGGTGATGACATTGTGTGCTGTAGGGAGAAGCCTTAGAAACGAGAAGAGCGAGACGCGCTCTTATCTGGTATTCGAAATGGATTGATCTCTGCTAGACTCATAAAGCACTTGATAAGGGTATCTCAACAGTAGAAGCCTGAGCGGTTGATGAGATGACCAGTTGAAGAGATGATAGATCGGTGAATGACCGTTTGCCTGGATGTCCACACTGATTTGCATTTGCTACGATACATGATATGGTTGGAAAATAAAGAAAGAAAAGTCTCTGCAATGAAAAGAAAATAGACCGCCTATAACCAATAAGCGTGAAGCTACCCATGGGCGAGTATTAGGACCACCATGAGGAGAAATGCTACCTTAAAGGGTAGGCGTGTCAAGAAAAAAAGAAAGAGAGAAAAAAAAAAGAGGGAAGAAAAAGAAAGAGGAAAAGAAAAGTCCAAAGAAAGAGATGATGCAATAAAAGAAGACCATATCATGTTGAGTATGCTACAGTAATCACAGAATGTGACCCAGACATCTAGGTTGGTTAGACCCACTGGTCCGATTCTCCGAAGCGAAATCATCGAGTTGGCTGACTTAAGGAATAAGCTGCGAAAGAGCCTTAGCACACACACACTAGGAGTCTAGTTCAGATCACCCGTTCAGAGGATTGGGTTTGAGTATGTCAAGTACTTGGAAGATTCTTTGGCTTTGACGCGAAGCACCCGTTGAGGACAAAAATATGTTTAGCTATCAAGATTATCTCGGAGAGAGACACTACAGTGTGTTGAAAGAGTATCGGCATCAATTTCTGCCGGATATGGCATTCTGAGGGCGAGGCCCACATCAGTTCAGTATCAGTTCTGCCGGGTATGGCATTCTGGGGGCGAGGCCCACATCAGTTTAGTATCAGTTTTGCCGGGTATGGCGTTCGAGGGGCGAGGCCCACATCAGTTCAGTATCAGTTCTGCCGGGTATGGCATTCTGGGGGCGAGGCCCACATCAGTTCAGTATCAGTTCTGCCGGGTAGGGCATTCTGGGGCGAGGCCCACATCAGTTCAGTATCAGTTCTACCGGGTATGGCATTCTGGGGGCGAGGCCCACATTAGTTCAACATCAGATCAGCCAGGTACGGCACTCCGGGTATGGAGATACCAACTGCGACACCCTAGGTACGGGGTTAGCATTCAGATTTTGTGGCACTCTAGGTACGGAGGCGTCACTGCGACACCCTAGGTACGAGGTTAGCGTTCAAACTTTGTGGCTCTCTAGGTACGGAGACGTCACCGCGACACCCTAGGTACGGGGTTAGCGTTCAGACTTTGTGGCACTCTAGGTACGGAGGCGTCACTGCGACACCCTAGGTACGGGGTTAGCGTTCAGACTTTGTGGCTCTCTAGGTACGGAGACGTCACCGCGACACCCTAGGTACGGGGTTAGCGTTCAGACTTTGTGGCACTCTAGGTACGGAGACGTCACTGCGACACCCTAGGTACGGGGTTAGCATTCAGAACTTGTGGCTCTCTAGGTACGGAGACGTCACCGCGACACCCTAGGTACGGGGTTAGCGTTCAGACTTTGTGGCACTCTAGGTACGGAGCCGTCACTGCGACACCCTAGGTACGGGGTTAGCATTCAGAATTTGCGGCACTCTAGGTACGGAGTCGTCACCGTGATACCCTAGGTACGGGGTTAGCATCCAGACTTATGGCTCTCTAGGTACGGAGACGTCACCGCGCGACACCCTAGGTACGGGGTTAGCATCCAGACTTGTGGCTCTCTAGGTACGGAGACGTCACCGCGACACCCCCTAGGTACGGGGTTAGCACTCAGACACTTGTGGCACTCTAGGTACGGAGACGTCACGTCACCGCGACACCCTAGGTACGGGGTTAGCACTCAGACACTTGTGGCACTCTAGGTACGGAGTCGTCACCGCGACACCCTAGGTACGGGGTTAGCACTCAGACACTTGTGGCACTCTAGGTACGGAGTCGTCACCGCACGACACCCTAGGTACGGGTTAGCACTCAGACACTTGTGGCACTCTAGGTACGGAGTCGTCCCTACACACCCTAGGTCTAGGGTTCGCTCCTCTACAGCACTCAGACACTTGTGGCACTCTAGGTACGGAGTCGTCACCGCGACACCCTAGGTACGGGGTTAGCACTCAGACACTTGTGGCACTCTAGGTACGGAGTCGTCACCGCGACACCCTAGGTACGGGGTTAGCACTCAGACAACAACAACATCACTACTGCGGCACTCTAGGTACGGAGACGCAACTGCGACACCCTAGGTACGGGGTTAGCACTATCAACTCAACACAGCAGGCGAACCATGTGGCAGCTGGCGAGCCAGGTAAGTAAAAATGCATTGGACATACTTTGATAGGATTGTCATTGTCACACACTGCACAAGTCCCATCAAAGTAGGGGCGACTGTAGGCATTGCATTTTTGCATATCAGCCCGATGATGAGTCTCGTATTGAGGCAACTACTTCTTTAGTCATGAAAGTCGCGGGAAACAGATGTTGGAAGGGTAAAGTTGGAAATTAGAATTTTGTTGAATTTTATCTGAGTTGTTTAGCTTCGGCTGCTTGTTGGGCTTCCGTTTTAAAGCTTACCTAAGGCCCAAAACCCAAACCAAACCCATTAAATAATTAAAACATTTAAAACCCATCTCACAAATAATAATTAAAAAATTTAAAATATATGTCACAAATTAAACTAAAATTAAAATCAAAATAAATCACTTCCAAATTAAAATAAAATTAAACGATTCACTCACCTAAAATATACAATCCCTCCCTTAATAATTTTATTTGTTTCCTTTTAAAACACACACAAACCCTAATTTGATAAACTATATAAACAACCACCCTTGCAACCCTGAGGCGGCTCCTCTTCTTCACTCTCAGTCTCGACCACAAATTGAAAAAAATAGAAAAAACCAGAAACCTTAAACTATTCACGGACCAACTCATAACCCTACACAAAACTCACACATTCAGCGCATCAAGATACACCAATCGCAGCCACCTGCCCTTGTCCATCAAGCTTCACGCCACCGGCAAATCCATAAAGCCTTCACAAAGCCCCTCCGCTCACATGAGAAGCCATCGAAGCAGCCCACGAATGAAGCCCTAAAACTATCCCTCGGCAGCCACAAATATCAACCTTCATCAACCACACAGCACCCAAGCATTTTAGTTGCCTTCACATGTAGCCATAAGCCACGCCGTTCATCAACCCTAACTTCATTCAGCCTACAGAGCCACTCATAAATCTTGCTTCTTGCCCAAACACACGTCAACCAGCCTCGCCTTTGACCTGCCATTATCGCACCACTAACCTGCCTCACGTAAAGCCACCTTGCACTCTCACCTGAAGCCTTCACACCTCGCCTTTGACCTGCAATTGTCGCACCACTAACCTGCCTCACGTAAAGCCACCTTGCACTCTCACCTGAAGCCTTCACACCTCGTCTTTGACCTGCCATTGTCGCACCACTAACCTACCTCACATAAAGCCACCTTGCACTATCACGTGAAGCCCACCGAACCGTTCCTTGGACCTGCGCACTCACCGTATCAAACAAACCAAGCTTCATGTAAACTACCCATTAGCCTGCCAACAAACGCCCCTTGCCTTTACTCACCTAGCTCACATACCTCTCTCACACCGCCTAAAGCACTCTCCTAAGCCTCCATCACACCGCCCAAGCATCCTCCAAAAGCCTCCATTGCCGCATCCCTGAAGAAAGAATCCACCCAATTGCCGCATCCCCCTTCCTCACCAACACCCTTTCACGCCCAAGCCTGAAACACACCCCTCCTTAGCCGACTTTTAACCACCATTCACAGCCCTAAAAACACCTAAAATAAACCTTATTTCCAGCCCTTAAGTGCCGCAAAAAGATCCCCCAAAGCAGCTCCAAATCAGCGCCAAAACAGCCCCTCAAAACGGCTTCACTGCACTAGTGAACTGCCACGTTCAAGTTTCTGTTCTGGTCAGTTTCTTTGCGTCCTTAGCCCATCAAAACAGTCCTAAAACCATCTTAAAACCATCCCAGAAATCCCCAAAAAGTTTCCCCAAAAAAACCTTTACAAACGCACCTCCCGAGACCACCAAAATCGCCCAAAACAGTCCAAAAACGCCCAAAACAGTGACCTGAAACGCAGCGACCAAACGGTGGTGAAACTGACTTAAAACAGCAGCCCGAGCATCAAAACAACGAGGAAAAACAGTGAGCAAACCAATCGGAAAAGTATCGGATCATTCGCCCTTCCAACGGACGTGTAACGCCCTTTCTTGAGACGACAAAAGAGGTTAGACCTGAGGGCACCCTTTTACTTATCTCTTTTTGTTTATTTATTTATTTTTGATATATAATTGCATGAGAGTCGTTTGAGGCATGATTTGATTGTTGGATGAGCGGGATATGTGTTCCCTTTTGTGGTATATCGGATGGAAACCCGGACGTAAATTCCATAGCCGATTCCGAATGGACGGTAGTATGGTCTGCACTCGGGACACAATGCCACGTACCACTTAAGATACATGTATCTCGTCTCATCCAAATTTGTATTCGAGCATGATGTAGTTCTAGGTTGTTTATTTATTATTTTAAGCATGTCTTAACTTAGTTTCGTTATTTAATTTCAAAGCATGATTATGTTTCTTCTTTTATGCATGATATTCAATTTAGTTTATATTTATGTTTAAGTAATTATTTGTTTGCGTTGGTTTGATGGCTTAGTATGTTCAATGTATGATATTGCGTGTTTATTGTTTAAAGACTTATTTTCAAGCATGCGAACTTAGATTAGGAGTTAATTAGATGGAAGCATCTTAGATCTAGGTGACACTTGAACATGATTATTGATTAGATGCGGTTGGTTTTTATTGCATGAATTATATCATCACAATGACATAAGTAAGGGACCATTCCGAACCCAACGGTTTGAGGTCTTCCCTTGCGAGGGGTGAGTGCGGCCTTAAACCTTTATCCCGGTTCACACCGGGTGGCGACTCCATTATTCTCCGGTTTAGTCCCCCGCGGACTATTCCGTACTCTCAACTAGGCCCCGAGTCTAGAACGGCATGCGTCGCCCAAGTTCTGTTGTCTACACCTATCCCTTTATAGAGAACTAATCTAGGCCCCATATCACTCATTGAATAAGTGTTGGACATATTCCTATCTTATTCTTTATAATTAATTGGTTCATCAGGGTCGGAGATATTTTTTCTCTTTTTTTATTGAATAATTTATGAATTTTATCAACCTTTAGATGGGTCATGCTACCCTTTGGTCTGAAAGAGCCTACGTCTTAGGTGTCCATAGAGTTGCTCTTGTTATTGGTTTTTTGACATGAAGATAGCCTGGATCGGATTTGCGTGGCCTCTCTATAGCGACTTATTTGGGTAATTCGAGGAACCCTAGGCCTCCACAACTGACATTGATTTAATAATTTGCTACTTTATTATTAAGAATAATCCCTTTAAATAGAGAGATTTAAGAGTATCTATAAATCTATAGGATATGCAATATCTTTATTAACAACTAATAACTATTCCTAAGTCTATTGGATATGCAAAATCCTTATTAACAACTAACAACTATTCCTAATCTAAAAGTAATTCCTAATCTAATCCCCTGTTAAAGCAGCAGTAATGTGCAGGTATACATGTACCTAACAACTTCCTTCTCCCTTGAAAACACCCTTGTCCTCAAGGTGAAATAAGGATATCGAAGCTAAAATCTTCACGAGATTCCCAAGTAGCATCGGCCGGTGAATAGTCCTGTCAATGGACCAAAATTTCATCTTTGCCAGAAGCTTTCCTAGCGTCCAGCACGACCAAGGGTATTGGAAGCACTTCCGTTTCGTTGGTTAAATACTTAGGCAAGGATGTTTCTATCACAGAGTTATCTCCCACCACACGCTTAAGCTTAGAGACATGAAAAACTGGGGGTAGCTTGGCAGATATTAGTAGTAGTAATTTGTAAGCTACTGGTCCAATTCTTTTAACAACTTGAAATGGCCCGAAGAACTTTACAGGGAACTTATTGTTTCTTTTTTGGGCTGCTGTTGTTTGCCTGTATGGTTGGAGCTTAAGGTATACCTAATCACCTATGTTGAATTGGCAATCGGTGTGCTTGGAGTCATAGATGAGTTTCATTCGATTTTGAGCCGCCTTTAGATTTTCCCTGGCTTCTTGCAATGTCCTATCTCTCGCAATAAGATAATGCTCCACTGAGTCCACCGAAGATGTACCTGGAATATAAGATAAGAGATTTGGGGGTTTCCTTCTATAAACTAACTCAAATGGTGTCATGCCCGTGGACTTGTGTTGGCTGGTGTTGTAGCAAAATTCCACCCAAGGCAGCCAAGTCCACCACTCCTTCGGGTTGTTACTAGAGAAACAACGAAGGAACATCTCAAGGGTCTGATTAACAACTTCAGTTTGGCCGTTCGTTTGGGGATGATATATCGTGCTGAAATTGAATTTAGTTCCCCATAACTGAAATAATTCCTTCCAAAAAATGCTTGTGAACACAGGATCTCGATCACAGACAATGGATTATGGCAACCCATGAAATTTAAACACATACTTAAAGAATTCTTATGCCACCATTGCCGCTGTGTAGGGATGTCTGATAGGGATGAAATGAGCATACTGTAACCAACGATCGACCACAACAAATATAGTAGATTTTCCTTTTGAAATTGGCAATCCTTCAATAAAATCCATAGAAATATCACTCCATACTTACGTCGGAATTGGGAATGGACTAAATAAACCTGCGGGCCGTGTGAGAGAGACTTTATGCCGCTGACAGACCCTACATTCCCTAATGAATCGTTGTACCAACTCCCATTTTCTTCCAGTAAAAAACTGACTTGATCCGGTGGAGTGTCTTGTGCATCCCTTCATGCGTGTTATCATGGAACTCTCGAATGATAAGTTGGATCAAAGGTGATGTAACTTGTAAGAAAATTCTACCTTTAAAGAAGATAACTCCATCTCTTACTGTCCATGGCCCTACAGCTTCTCTCTGTTTAATATTTCTTTACAAAGCCTGGAGTTCTGGATCAGCTCTTACCTCTTCCTTAATTGTATCCAACCATAGTGGAATTACTTTTGACATGGCATGAAGCTCCCCTTCATTCATTCGACAACCCATCTGCCACAGTGTTCTCCTTTCCCTTTTTGTACTCAACTTTAAAGTCATATCCTATGAGTTTTACTAACCATTTTTGTTGAGCAGTGGTTGTTATGGCTTGATCCCATAAGTATTGGAGACTTTTCTGGTCCGTTCGAACTGTGAAATGAGAACCCAGGAGATACGGTCTTCATTTTTGGACAGCTTGGACTAATACTAGCATCTCTTTCTCGTACGTTGAGAGGGATAAATTCTTTCCCTTTAGAGCTTGGCTGAAGAAAGTGATAGGGCGATTTTTTTGCATTAGAACGGCCCTTAACCCCACACCAGACGCATCGCATTCAACTATGAAGGGGTGTGAGAAATCTGGTAAAGCCAAGACGGGGCCTGTTGTCATGGCCTTTTTTAGATCATCAAAGGCGTGTTCTGCTGCTGGGGTCCAAGCAAAAGAGTCATTCTTTAACATCTGTGTTAAGGGCTGAGCAATCACTCCGTAGTTTCAACAAAAATTCGATAGTATCCTGTTAGACCAAGGAACCCGCGTAACCTTTTTAGATTTCTTAGTTTCGGCCAAGTAAAAATAGCTAATGACTTCTTTGGATCCATAGCAACGCCCTCCTGTGAAATTATGTGACCCAGATAACTAACCTCAATTTGCCTGAAACTGCACTTTTACTTCCCAACAAATAGCTGATTTTGTTCGATTAATTGGAAAACTGTCTCTACATACTGCAGATGTGTCTCTCATTCTGGGCTATATATCAATATGTTGTCAAAGAATACCAGCACAAATTTCCTAGTGACATCTTTGAACACCTCGTTCATGAGAGCTTGAAAAATTACAGGAGCGTTTGTTAAGCCGAATGGCATAACCAATACCTCATAATGTCCATGATGAGTTCGAAATGCCATTTTTCCACATCTTTCGGGTACATTCGAATCGGATGGTAACCGGACCTGAGATCAAGATTTGTGAAATATTTAGCCCCATTCAACTCATCTAAAATTTCATCAATAACAGGAATTGGAAACTTATCTTTGATTGTGATCTCATTCAACGAACGATAATCCACACATAGTCTCCAAGAGTCATCGTGTTTTTTTACCAAAATAACAGGAGATGAGTATGGGTTGGTGCTATTTCGAATCACTCATGTTGTTAAGAGGTTGTATACAATCTTATCTATTTTATTCTTTTGGTAATATGGATATCGATAAGGTTTCATATTAACAGGCCCTTTATCTTGCAGCAAGGGTATCCGATGGTCCTGATATCGCTTATGGGACAACCATGTTGGTTCCTTGAAGATGCCCAGGAATAGGTCCAGAATTTGCTACAGTTTCGGATTAGTCATTGTTGTATCCCCTTGGTCCGCTCCCAAACAGATGGCATGCAACTGCAATATGTATGCCTTTTTCTGTTTTCTAAGTTCCTTCTCCACTTGTTGACCATTGCTAAAATAATTCTTTGGCCCCTTCAACCCTTGTAACAGAATCTCCTTATCTCCCATTGAAAACCTCATGTATAGTTCCTTGAAGTCCCACACTATGGGTCCCAAAGTCTATAGCCATTGGGTATCTAAAACTGGATTATACCATTCAATTGGCAACAATAGAAAATCTATTGAAAATTATCATCACTGAACAGTGATTATCACCTCAGAACAACTTCCTTCTCATTGTAATCTGTTGTCGTTTGCTACTGCCACTTCAAATGGATCCTGTTTGTTCACATCCAACCCGAGTTGTCTTGCAACTTGAGTGTTAAAGAAATTATGGCTGCTACCCGAATCCACTAGTATTTTGATTTCCTGACCTGTTACTTTTCCTTTAAATCACATTGTTTTAGAAGCTGAAGTCCCTGAAATCGCATGAATACTGATTTCTGGTTCTAGCGATTCACTATTTGCACTGTCGATGTTGTGGTAGGGTCCTTCACTATCAATTTCTTCATTGAAATAAATCCCTTCTATCAAAAACAACTTCTTACAACGATGTCCCAGGGAAAACTTCTCATCACAATTGAAACAGAGACCCTTTTCATGTCTTTCCTTCATCTCAGTGGGATTTAGTCTTTTGATAGTAGGTGTTCTTAGTTTGACAGAAATTGGTGAGGAGGCTAGTTGATTGCTTATATTATCGGTTTGTCTGTGATTTTCCATTGTTAAGGTTTTCTTCAAGCTCAAGTTGCGCACTTCATACAACCTGGCTGCACCAACTGCTGCATTTAGGATGGCTGGGCTGGTTACCTGTACTTCTATCTGAATATGATCCTTCAACCCACTAATAAAACACTCAATATGTTGTTCCTTTGTCAAGCTTCCAACTCTACTCAAAAGCTTACTAAATTCGGGATAATATTCCCTTACTTCCCCTTCTTGGCGTAGCTTTGTCAAGTCCCCAAAAAAGTTTTGGAACGAGGTTGGTCTATAACATAAGTGCAGTTCCTTTTTTAATTTATCACAACTGAGTGCTTCGGTTCTTCCCTTCAATTATTGGTACCATATTTGCACATCTACATCCAGATGGTACGCAGCTAATGAGACTTTGTCATCTTCTTCCGTTCTTTGAAACTCAAAAAATTGCTCAACTCGACAAATCCATGAGGTGAGATCGTCTTGTCCATCATATCGTGGAAAGTCCAGTTTGGTCATTGTTGAACTGGTGCACGCTGGTGACATTGGTCATTGACTCAAATCGTCCCTTTTTACCCATATGTGCTGATGTCGAATCTTCTTCATGCCCCCACTGCTCGTTTGGAAAAGCCTTCAACTGGGAAGTCATTGTGGTCATTGCTTGCATCATTTTCTCCAGTACCTGTTGCGTTCTTTCTTCAATTGCTTGTATCGCTTCATTAAGGGACACTATTTGGTGTTCCATTCGGTCGAGGCGTTGGTCAGACATGTCTGGCTCTGATGACAAGTTGTTAGGTGTCCGTTGAGTTTCTCTTGTTATAGGTTTATTGACATGAAGAGAGCCTGGATCGGATTTGCGTGGCCTCCCTATAGTGACTTATTTGGGTAATTCGAGGAACCCTAGGCCTCCACAACTCACGTTGATTTAATAATTCGCTGCTTTATTATTAAGAATAATCCCCTTTAAATAAAGACATTTAAGAGTATCTTTAAGTCTATTGGATATGCAATATCCTTATTAACAACTAATAACTATTCCAAAGTCTATTGGATATGCAATATCCTTATTAACAACTAAAAACTATTCCTAATCTAATCCACTGTTAAAGCAGCAGTAATGTACAGGTATACCTGCACCTAACACTACGCTACTTACAATGGCAATCAATTAGGATGGGTTGAGATTTTACAATTTCAATCTCATCTCGATTATGGATTTGGGAAGAAAAATTATCATAAATATCATATTAACTTTTGAATTAGGATATAAAAAATCGTTCTAAATCTCATACCTAATGATTCATGATCTTGAATTCTAACCTAATTTTTTATTAGAGAGGAAAAACCAATAATCATTTTCGCACAGGATTCGAGATTTTTTATCATCCCTATCAGTGATTGTGCATTACCTAAGCAGTTTAAGCGGTGAGAAGTTGTCAATCGCTTGATCAAAAATCACCAATTTAGGTTTTCTCTTAATATTGATGACATTATGTCGTTTACTCGCTGATTTTCAATTTTCAAAAATCAACTGATTTATATAAATATTCAATTTTTTTTTAACTTCATCTCTCTCAAACTTTATGTTTGTTCAGCTTTTCATCATAAATGAGTAATTTTTAATGATTTTTGGAAGATCTTGAGAGATGAATTCTGATTTTTTTTTTTTTTTTTTAATTTTCCATTAAGCAAAATGTCAACTTTAATCTCTGGATTAATTTATAACTAATCATAATTTGCTAAAATCAATCAATTTTCAAATAAGTTGCCTAGGTCGGGACAAGCATAAGCGTGATCCTTAATCTCTGCTTACTGATGGATTTGATTGATAGATGAGAGTGTAAAAGTATTTATGGACACCACACCATCACGTGATACTTAATATTTGGAACTGCAACTGTTATTTAATAAATCTGAAGAAAACTGGGCCACATTGCTGGCCTATTAGCGATCTCGACTGTATGGGCAAGCCGACGATTTTTTAACCACAAAAGTGATTCTAAATACACTTCCTTATTTCTTTAATACGCCCACAAATATTACATTTTTAGGAATGGCAACGATGTTGAATTATTGCCCCCAAGCCCGGCCAAAATAAAATAGCAAAAAAAATATTGATCTCCAATAATTGATTTTCCAAACCATTATTCACAATATTATAACTTTTTTTTTTGGATCATTTTATTTTTTGATATTATTTTTCTCATCGGAACACTTGAATATATATTATAAATTATTTTAATAGTATTTCTCTCATCTTCTTCTCAAAATATATAACATACTCACTTCTTCATTTCTAATTATGTCTTTCATAATCAACACATATCCATCTAAACAGCCTCACCTGTGTATATGACTTGCACATATTGACTTTTATTGTCCAACATCCCGTTACATAAAACATTTCACCTCTCTATACAATTTTCTAATTCTTAAAATTTTCCCCTCATTTTTGTTTTTCTTGACGAATCACTCCACAAGGTTTTTTAACCTCTTATTATGCTTTATTGGCATAATTAATTTAAAATATTTGTTTTTTGTTATTTCTTTGGCTTAATTTGTCACGTGATATTTGTAATTTAAGACTAGTTATATTTCCCGAATCCTGTTCTCTTCTTTCCTACATAATTAATAATGTCTCATTTTAATGAGATTTGTCTAATAAATTAGTCTTATGATTTGATAACATAAAATCTAAATAAATTAAATTTATCAGCAACTTAATATGAAATTTAGGCACATACATATAGACTTGAAATATACATATTACCTTATTTCCTATTGAAATACACTTGAAATATAAAAACGTCTTTGAATAAATGATCGGATCATCAATCAACAATCAATAATGCACGATTTTTACCGTGGTTCGCCGGAAAAAATTCCCGACTACATCCACGTTGAACTCCAGAACAAGGAGCTCGCTGCACTAATCACTTTCAAGATTACTCAAGAATCTTGAATCCGTTTAGAAATTGTAATTTCCTCAAATCTCACAATAAACCCTAATCTCTAAAAGTGTCAATCTCTCAAATTCCCAATTGAAGATTACACTAACTTGGACTAAGGAATAGGCTTAACACTTAACTAAAAATAAGGAGAAACAATGAATGAAAAACTTAACTAATTCTCAACCTAAGTCCCCTTTATATATGATGAGCAATTTATGTAATTTGGACAACGGCAATGATTGTGCCACGTGTCCCTTATCCAACGAATGACAAGGCTTCACATTTTACAATCTCCACCTGAAGCCAAAAAACATCTATCACTCCCAATCATACACAAGGATACATTAAGGCCAAGCTAGCACATCAAACTCACCTACTCCCATCATCGTTCATGTCGGCTGCAAGGTCAGCCAACCCCCACATGCAACAGCTTCATGCAGTGAGAGAGTTTGGTTGCAGTCACAATCTTTGTCCCCATGTCAGATGGGTTGTCTTCAGTTGGAACCTTCTTAATCTCAATCTTACCACTTGAGATTATTTCCCGCACAAAATGATACTTCACATCCACATGCTTGTTCTCTCATGATGAACTGGATTCTTGCTCAGATGTATTGCACTCTGACTGTCAGAATACACAACTGTCTTACCTGCAGCTGTTGTATTGTATTTCGGTTAAGATACCCTGAAGCCAAATGCTTCCTTGAACACATCAGTTATGGCTATATACTCCGCTTCGGTAGTTGAGAGTGTAACCAACGGTTGCAGGCTTGACTTCCAGCTGATGCAATTTCCACCAAGTGTGAAATAGTAGATGTAGTTGACTTTCTCGAGTTTTTGTCACCTGCAAAATCAGAATCAACATACCCTACCAAATCTAAAGCGTTAGATTGGTTAAAACATAATCCATAATCAACAGTCGTATTTATGTATCTTAACATCCATTGTAAAACACTCCAGTGTGCTCCACCTGGATTAGACATAAACCTACTTAATAAAGATACAGCATAAGACAAGTCAGGTCTAGTACTAATCATGACATACATCACAGAACAATAGCGTTTGCATAAGGTACATTCTCTATTTTATTCATCTCAGACCTATTAGCAGGACTTTGTGATTTAGACAAAATAAAGTGACTCGCAAGAGGTTGACTAACCGGCTTACAGCCACTTACTCCAAATCTAGATGCTACCTTTTGCAAATATGTGGACTGATGTATTTTAAGACAATTCTTACTTCTATCTCTATCAATGGTCATACCTAGGATTCTCTTCGCACTTCCTAGGTCTTTCATGTCAAATTCATTATTTAACTGCTTCTTAAGTTTATTAATAGCATTCATTGATTCAGAGATTAGAAGCATGTCATCGACATACAACAACAAATACACATGACATTTTTCATCAAGCATGAAATAGAAGCAACTATCATATTTACTTCTCATGAATCCAATACTAAGCACAATGTATCAAATCTTTTATATCATTGCCTAGGTGATTGTTTAAGACCATATAAAGATTTATTAAGCAGACACACATACTCAGGATGATTTTTATCTATAAAACCCGCAGGCTGAGACATGTAAATTTTCTCTTCTAATTCCTCATGTAGAAAAGCAGTTTTCACATCCAATTGTTCCAATTCAAGATATACTGCACTACTAGAGCTAACATCTTTCTAATAGTTTTAAATTTAATTACAGGTGGGAAAATTTCATTATAGTCTATCTCTTCCCGTTGAGTAAATCCTTTTTGCTACAAGTCTGGCTTTAAACCTAACAGGGTCACTAGGCAGTAGTCCTTCTTTGACCTTAAAAACCCACTTACACGCAACCAACTTCTGGTTTTTAGGTTTAGGAACTAAAGTCCAAGTTTGGTTTTTCCTAAGAGAAGTCATCTCCTCTTCCATGGCCGCTTCCCATTCAAGTTTATGAGTGGACTTTAATGCCTCTCCTAAGCTAGCAGGCTCAACCCCATTTATTTCATTACTTGATATTAACGCACAGAGTTGAGTAATCATACATGGTAGGAGGCCTTACTTGCCTCCTACTTCTGTCTCTCGCTAGTTGATAGTTGGCCAATGTGTCTTATGGCGTTTCATCATGCAGCTCAGTTTGATCCAGTTGATCTACTGTGTCCTCTTCACTTTATTCTTGTATATCCGCTCCTTCATTTCTGTTTTCCTCCGGTTTATTTCTCCTGGGCTGGGTGTCCACAGATGTCTTCGTGCCTGACATGTCACCAACTTGATCAGCGGTCCCTGATGTCCCTGGCTCCACCTGCATCATGGCTCCACCTGCAAGATCAAAATCTGCTAGATCATTTTCTAAGGCATCTGCATTCTTGTTAGTAGATTTACAAGGAAAACAAAAGTTCATTGAATATAACATCCCGACTAACTATGATTTTGACTCCAGGTGATTCTCTTTCCCATAACCTATACCCCTTTGTCCCTTCTTGATATCCTAAGAAAAAACACTTGATAGACCTCGGTTCAAGTTTACCTATGGACTGGTGAGCATAGGCTTCACAGCCAAATACTCTAAGGTGGGCTAGCTTATGAGCCCTACCAGACCAGATTTCTTCTGGGCTCTTAAACTGAACAGAACTATTAGGGCTAAGGTTAATCAAATGAGTAGCAGTATTGAGGGCTTCACCCCAAAAGGCCATCGGAAGTTCGGAAGAGAATAAAATACATCTGATCTTTTCTAATATGGTTCTATTCATTCTTTCCGCAACTCCATTCTGTTGAGGGGTGTTTCTAACAGTCCTATGTCTCAGGATACCCTCACTAGTACAGTATGATCAACTCAGTATTACAAAATTCTAAGCCATTATCAGTTCTTAAGACTTTTACTTTGTTACTAGTTTGATTTTCTACTAATACTTTCCATTCTTTAAATTTTGTCAAAGTTTCATCCTTTGATTTTAGTAAGAATGTCCATACATTCCTACTGTAGTCATCAACAATAGAGAGGAAATATTTCTTACCCCCATGTATCTGGACCTTTGCCGGTCCCCATAGATCACAATGTAGATACTCCAGACTTGCCTTTACAAGTGAATTCCAGTTGGGAAGCTCTGTCTGTGTTGTTTGCCCAACACACAGATCTCACAAAACTCAAGTGGCTTCAACTGGTCCTTTCCAAATTGTCCTTGCTTGCTGAGTACCTGCATTCCTTTCTGGCCTATATGGCCAAGTCTCAAGTGCCAAATATTAGTCATATCAACATTAAAAGTTAAAGCAGAAATGGATTTTTCCGAGAATACATGTTGGCCATTTAGAACATACAATCCATTTCTTTTTATACCAGTTAGGATTAGTTTATTACCCTTAGATATGTGCATGTTTCCTTTGTGTGTTTTATATGTGAAACCTAATTCATCTAGTGTTCCTAGTGATATCAGGTTTCGTTTCAGGTCAGGTACATATCTAACGTCAGTAAGTATCCTAACTTTACCATCATAAAGTTTAAGAGTTATGTCCCCAACTCCCTGCATCCTACAAGTGTTGTCATTACCCATATACACGGTGCCTTGGTCAGAATTTCTAAAGTTGACAAACCATTCCCTATACGGACTCATGTGAAAGGAACACACGAAGTCCAGAATCCATTCTCTACTAATGTGATCACTAGACACAGTCAATGCCTCAGATAGGCACATCGACCCCTTTTCGGTAGCCACAGTAGCGCTGCCTTCATTTTTCTGTTCCCTAATGAACTTATAACAATTCTTTTAAGGTTGTCCCATCTTTCCACAATGATAGCACTTCTTGCCACTATCCTTACTCTTATCTTGTTTATTCTTTTTCTTCCCTTTAGGTTCTTGGTTATTAGTCTGATGATTATTCGGACCATTGTATTTCCTTTCATTTTTTCCTTTCACGAATAAGTTCGCTCCTCCTCTCCTACTGGTTCTAAGTTCTAGCTCTCTAGCCCTTATACCAGATATCACCAAGTCTAGCATAGGTACAACTCATGTGTACTGCAGAGAGTTCTTAACGACACTATATTCTTCAGGCAATGCATTCAATAGAATCATAGCTTCGCTAGAGTCTCCTAGGGCTTGGTCAGTTCCTTTAAGGATTTGAGTCATTTTCGTGAATTCATCCAAATTATCATCTATCGACTTATGAGTATCCATTTTGTAATTAAACAAATTTCCTTTTAAGAACACTAAATTTGGTGCAGAAACAACAGAATAAAGAGATTCGAGTTTGCCCCAGAGTTGAATGGCCGTGTCCATTCCATCAACCTTTCTGATGACTGAGTCTCCCAAGTGGAGGAAGATTAAGTTGTACGCCTCTTCCAGAATTTCGTCTTTCGTTTCCTTTTCCATCTTAGGCCATTTTTCTAGATCGGGTTCCAATGCCAGAGCTACCTTATGGTGGGATAGCAAAACCCTCATTTTCTTCTTCCAAGTGGTGAAATCCCTTTTTCCGTCAAATATTCCAATGTCGAGTCTCATAGTCGACATTTCTACCCAGACACTTAATCGGAAACTCAGAGACTTGCTCACCAAAACACCAATCGGCTATACACACCCAATCTGCCCAAACACCCTCGGCAATTCACACAGTTGCTCACCCAACACTACAACTTCAACAGAATGCTTAATTTTTCCCTTATTCGGCAACACTGACCTTGGTCAGTAACACGGCAGCCCAAAGATTTAATTTCACACACAGCTCTCGGCAACTTAGTGGCTAAATCACCCAGACTCCTAAGCCTCCTGTACCCAAACTTATCCCAGACTCTTAAGCCTCATGTACCCAAACTTTTAATTTGTGCCTTCCTGATAACTTACCCAAACAAGACAGCAACCACAATCGAAAATTACTCAGGCCTTGGATGCGTCAATCGGTAATTTTAGTTACTTGGCTACAAGGGTCTAGTCTTCCACTCAATGCCCAGATTTGGCACCCCTTATCTTGGTGACCCTAATCGGCAGTTCTGACCTTCAAGCCAGCGGGGATATGGTTCGGCAGGTTAGGGGTTTTGATCGACAAATTGTTTGCTGTAGCAGGGTTAGTCAAGACAGTCCCTTTGATTTCTTGCTTTATAATTTTCGAATTTGCAAGCCCTAATCTTTGGTCTCGTTCTTGGAAGTGGTCTACTAATTTATCGATGATTTATGCCTCTGCGTCGATCTTTCGAATTAGTTATGAGTCTTGATCGGTTGGTTTTGTTTGTGTTTTGATCGGCTGGTCTTGAATCGGGCAGCAGGTCTTTTTCTTCGAGTCTTGGTCGATTCTTCTGAATCTTTGAGTCTTGATATTACTTAGTGAATTTCGTCGATGCCTTCGGCTGTGTGTTCTTGATTTCGTCGGTCGATAGCTCTATATTTTTTTTGATTTGCGTCGATGGCCCTGTGTCTCTGATTGAGTTCTTCAATTAAGCAGATTTAGTGATTTCACTTTTGCCGCCTGTTTCTTTCTCTGATTTTTAATCTTGATCGGGAGTCTTTGTTCTTCAAGTAAGCAGATTGAGGGATTTCGCTTTTGCCGATGGACTCAATCTTTTTGGGCTTCAACTTCAATCAACCGATCCCTCTCCTTCGGCCCACTGGATTTATAAAGCTCTGATACCACTTGTTGGAACCTAGGACACCACTTATCTCCACATTGGTATGATATTGTCCACTTGGGCCTAAGCCCTCATGGATTTGCTCTTGAGCTATACCCAAAAGGCCTCATACCAATGAAGATATTGTCCATACTTATAAACTCATGATCCTCCCCACTTCTAGCCAATGTGGGACTTTGTTTGCCCAACAATCCTCCCCTCGAACAAAGGACCACCGAGCCTCCCCTCAAGGATCATCCATCCGTTGACTCTAGCCCAGGCCAACTCCTCTTCACCGTGTTGGGATTAGGACACGTCCATGAAGACCGGAGCACATCGCCTGTCTAACCGAGCATATTCACGGATCACGATTTGTTCGATATTCCGAGGATTCATCCACATGGCTAACTTTGGGGCATGGCTCTGATAATCAGCAACTTAATATGAAATTTAGGCACATACATATAGACTTGAAATATACATATTACCTTATTTCCTATTGAAATACACTTGAAATATAAAAACGTCTTTTAATAAATGATCGGATCATCAATCAACAATCAATAATGCACGATTTTTTTTTGTCAAAATCAAAGCATTGTCGTAATATTTTCTTTATCAAGGCATTATTGAATGGTCATGAAATGAAAGATTAGAGCACAAAAGTAATTAATAAGGAGGAAGGCATAATGAATGAACCCATGTTAGCTTGTTACCCGAAGATGATATAAAGTTTGAAAGACAACAAGGTCGCCATTGCTGCTTATACCTAACACAAAAGTGCTTAATTTAGGATGTGAGGGAAATGATGAGGCTGCTTCCTCTCTTCTCTCTTCTCTCTTCACTCAAATATGCTTATTCCTTTTAGCTTTTTATGTTGTCACATTTCATTTGTTTCAATTGCATGCCAGCGCAAAAAAATAAAAATAAAAAAATAAAAAAAAAAATAAAAAAAGAGAGAGAAGCAAAAGGGTAAATAAATGGACAACAAGGCAAAGGCATTTAACTTTTTCAAATGCAAAGCCATCAGTGGACATCATCATTTTCGGCTTGAATTCACCAATTCTATATCTCCTTGTTTGGTTCTCTAAAACCTGAAAAGTATGAAAATTGACAGAAAAAAGAGACCCCAGATGAAAATAAAAAAAGAAGCCATCATATTCCAAAGAGATTAAACTTCATTAAGTGGAGTTTTTATTAACTTTTGCCCCCCCCCCCCCCCCCCCCAAAAAAAAAAAAGATGTTTGGTGATGTAAGAATTTTTTTTAAAAAAAACATATAAATTTTTTATAGAGCAAATTTTTTTTAAGTTATGTTATGAAGAAAATGAAATAATATATTAAATTAAATAAATGTTTTATATAATTTAATATTTAAAAAAATATTTCCAAGTTATACTCGCAAAAGCCCAAATTTTAAGCTTTTGCTAGTAGAGGTAAAATAATTTTTTTAATTCTCAAAAACTCTGCTTATAAACAACCAAAAAGCTCCCTTTTTTTTTTCTTTTTTTTTTTTACAAATTAACATTTGATCGCTATTTTATAAATCTAGCATATAAATACACGTATCGCTCAAGTAATACAGTGACAAAAGTCAGATATCATACTTATAAAAAATTAATATTTATCGTATTAATCTCAAGATTAACCTAGTTAACTTAAACTAAATTATTGGTTAAGAGAATAGTTGATTAATCGAATTTAACTGAAATTAAATAAAGAACAAATAACACTTTGGAAAATATATAGATAGAAAAACTTAAGGTTGCAACTTCACCTAAGCATGCACTCAATGTGTCCATGCATTTTCTATTCAATTGGGTTGTCATTACTAATTATTAATATAAAACACTAAATTATTCACAAGCTTCTTTCGATGGTATGTAAATATATTCAGAATAAATCAATTAACTATATATTTATGTTAATTAAATTAAACTAAATTCATTAAGGTCAGGTTCTAACTCTTGGCTACGTATGATTTTTAGGTATATGTCTATCTTTCAAGGAAATCTATTTAACGAATAAGATCACACATTATTATTCCCACAACTAACCCAAATTCTATCCATTGAGTTCCTAAGGATTTATCAAGACTATTTTATGGTTGGCCAAATAAATAAAATATACGTTCAAGCACAAAGAATAATAAATAATTAATAACAAACCCAAAAGAATAAAATTATGCAATTAAATTAATTAAACATACTCAAGATCCATTACAACCATAAATTTAATGAATTAACTACTCATAATATTCAATAAACTCATGCTAATCATTATTGATACAAAATAAGGACTAATAAAAGATAAACTAGAGAGAAAATGAAAGAAAAAACTCTCATTGCAGTCTTCGCCTTCAAACTTCAGCACCAGTCAAAGCATTTGTCATTGTCTTACTCTAGGCGTTCTTCTATGCTCTGGAGGTTACAAAATATGTTATGAGATTTCTTTTTATATTTTAGGACTAACTTGTACTTATATAGGAGGTTCTAAGGATATTTCCTACTTAAAAATCATACTTAAGATGTTTGGGATCAAATCTTTCGTGTCGCGACGAGCGTGGATTGCGTCGCGATGGTCTTTGTGTTCCGTCGGCGTGTTGCGATGCTCCTTTCTGGGTGTCGCGACGCGCCAACAAGTCTACATTCGGTTAGTTTTTGTTAAGCCGTGCGTCGAGACACGCTTCCGTGGCGGGACGCGCGGCTTGATTATGAAATATGGCATATTTCACTCCGAATTTTATCGTTTTCATCCCTAGTTGAATATGTTCCATCTTGATATGATTTTTATCTGCAAAACAAACTCAAAACACATTAAAACGCTCATAAAACTCGAAATACCACAGAAAATATTAAAATAGAGGCCAGTATCATCAACTTTGGCAAATGATTTTATTTGCAAGAGTGTTTTTATAGACATTTCCCCCCTCAAAAAGTACCACAGCCATAGTTACCATATTCACAGCATATATGGAAAAGCTGAGCTGTTGAAGAAATATGTGGATGGTATTGATCTTGTTGGTAATGGGTATCAATGATATAATAAAATATATCATAAAGTTTCCATGTGACATGTAGAAGATATACTTAAATTTTATCCATAAACATCTCATTCACTATACAAACTCGGTGTATTTTTCATCAAGGTGCTGGGAACATGTCGAATCAAATATTTTCTCAAGTAGAGATAGAGGTAGGGCTATTGCCGCTTTGTACACAAATATTAATAATTGAAAATTAGGTAAATGAAAATGGTAGCCTATAAAATTTGATTATTGTATTCAAATGATCGATGTGACATTTTTCCCATGTATCATGGGAATCTTTAGCTTAAAATTATGCAAAAGTTTATTTGGAGAGAAAAAACAAAAAAAGAAGATAAAAACAGTTTCTTGGAACCCATGATTTTGACATTGAGTTAAGGGTTTTTAACTAAGATTTTATTTTTTTAATTTTTTTTACAACTAGCCATTTTTGTATTGGTTATTATATTATATTTTGTAGTTATTTTGATATTTTTGTGATTGTTTACCTTTTCTGATATTTTGGTATTTTTCGATCCAAATGTCATATCGATTATGGATTTAAAATGAAAAATCAAACTCATATCATGTATGGATATTTGAATCGAGATGGAATTCATTAAGAATAACAGATCAATAATTTATGATTTTGTAAATAAAAAATAAATCAAAATTTAAGATTAAAAAATTCTAAATTTCTACCCAATCGAGATTTGAGATTTTCTATCATGCCATAAAGCTGATTGATCTTGAACTTATAATCGTTGGCTCAATAACTTATTAAATAAACGCGTTAGCAATATTGATTTAGTAGTGTAGGGTTCAAGATTTCACATTGAGGTATTGTTTTCGAATATAAAGAATGTATTTCTTGTAAGAATCTAGGACAATCGAAAATTTTACATATTTTATTTAAGCCCAGAAAAAAATAATTTGACCAAAAAATTTTCCATAATTTTAAAAAAAAAAAAAAAAAAAAAAAAAAATTGTACTCCAGTATGGAAGGCGTCTTGGACTAATCAAATCACCACACTGTAAGTTTGAGAACATGTCAGCTGCCAAACTGAGCTCACGCACTTTTATTAGTATTTTTATATCTAACTTGTCTTGCACAAAAGAAGAAAATAAATTTAAAATAAAATAAAATAAACAATCAAAATTAGTAAATTATTAACTCAATCTACACCATCTTTGTTTCATCTCTTTAGGGTTCAAACTTTTTTTCCTTTTTCTTATAGCTATAATCAGTCAACATAAATCTAGCTAAGATAATTTGATTTTCATAAAAAAATATTAAAATTTTATTTAATGTTACAAGGAAAAGTGTGGCGAACAAATGATGATTTATAAATAGTGTTATGAAATTTTGATTTATGTTTAAAAAAATAACTACGGTGTTTTTTTTTTTAATATTTTGATGGTATGGAAAAATTAAATTTTTTTATTTTTTTAAAACTCACTTTTTGAAAGAAATCATGATTAATATTCATAATTTCTCATCATTAATCAAATACTTAAAAACTTATTTTGAACTAAATACAGTTTTATCATCTCATCACATGCCAAATCACAGTCCCAAACAGACTCTAAATATTTTTCATTTTAATAGAGACAAATTAAAATTATATTATTAGTAAACCAAATTTTCATTCACTTATTAAACAGAGACGAATGCTTCCACTCTTCGCAACATGGTTCCGTTTTCACGTGATCTAAATAATGAGGAGAGGGAAAGCACATTCAGAGAAATCATTTTTTTTTTTTTTGGCACCGTAACTTTCTTTGGTACAAAATGTGCATTTTAATTAAATTCACTCCTCAATAATACAGTATATTGCTGTACATATAAGAGCAGTCACGAGCAGATCTGAAAGAATATTTATTCTCTAATTTTTTTGTTTATAATTCCCAAAAAAAACAACATAAAAAACAACGAAACTCATGCCTGGCAACAGCATAATATTAATTTCTGCGCACACTAATAACAAAGATAAATATTAATAATAAAATAATTTATTTTTTATTACTTATCTTTACATGTACAATACACAGCAACTCTTCAATTTGATTTAAATAGCTCAGGAGGGATAGACAAGGAAGGAGAAGATGAGTTGGGCGGAAACGGAGTAGAACGCAGATCAAACTCTACACAGAAAATCGAGATACAGAGTTTGTAACTAAACACTTAATAAATGGAAAAAACACAATATGGGGTCTTACAAGGTCAAGAAAAGGTCTTACAAGGTCAAGAAGACATAAAGATTTAAAAAACAAAAATGATAAATTTGAGTGAAAAAGCTCAGGTAGGATAGCACCAAATTAAGATGAACAAGGCGCCATTAAAATGGAAACCCTAGCGCCCAATTCAAAGCTTGCTTTTACTACTCCATCCATGGCAGCAGCTGGTTTCTTGTTCTTGCTTCCATGCATGATTTTTGCTGTATGAGAACAAAAGCATATATACATCAAATATAGCACTTAAGGAGCTATGTGTTTACATCCTAGCTAAGAACATTCAAATTTCAAAACTATATAATTAAAAATAAATTAGAAGAAATTTAAATCCAAGTGTGACAATAATATTATGCACATGAAAGTTACCATACCTTGTGAAACTTTGTGTCTTTTTTTCATCTTTTTTTTTGGGGGTGAGTGAGAGAGAAAGAAGAGGAGGAATAATTAGAAGAAGAAAGTGAGGATGTAAGAAAAATTGAAAAGGAGACAAAGCTTTATAAAGAGGAAAGTATTGAGTGTGGGCAGCCACATCCAGTGGGCTGTGCACTGATGGACTCTGACAGTGACACCTCGAAGGCCCAGAAAGAATGTACACGTCATCAGCAGAGATGGGTCTGCCCGACTTAACCGATAGAAATTTGTTATATTGTCTTAATTAATTAATGCCACACACTCTCTGTATTTTTATTAAATAGGTGACTGATCTCGTTGATTGGATGGTAAAAATCAATTTTTCCCTCATATTGAAAAGAATGAGTTCAAGTTTTCTCGAGGACCCATAACTTATTTATTTGTAAGTGTGACGTAAAATTTTCCTTATTGAGTACAAAATTTTGAGTTATCAATTCCAGTATACTCATGATTGTTTTAGTAATAGGGTTGATAATGATATATGATAGGATGAGATTTGTCAATTCTTATTGTGATCCGTCCCATTATATTTTTTGCAATAAAAAATCGTCCATTAATTCCTTAAATTTTATCTCATCCCGCTATATCACGTCTCATTCCATTGTCCCGTCCTCTTTTTGGAATATTTTTTTTTTCCTCTCCCGTTTTTAAAATATGACATAAAATATATCACAAATCTTGTCTCAAATAAGAGAAGATCTCGTTAAGATGGAATGAGAAAAATTGTCATAACTAATTAGTAGATTGTGATATAAATTCTTTGAAAAAAAAAGGGAAAAAAAGAAAAGAAAGGAAAGGAAAGAGAAGGAATCAGATAAGGAACTCATTCAGTGCAACTTAAAACTGCATCCCATTATGTAATAATGTATGAACTTTTGTGGACTTTAATTCGAAGGTGAAAAGAATGGAATGGTCATGTAAGCAAGCCATGCAGTACATTGCTTTCCCAGAAACTTTGTGTTGGATGATTCTGTCTTGTTGTGCACGTGGCAGTTTTTGGTCCGTTTGTCTTCTGATGTGCTCGTGTGGTTCTGAAATTTCCCACGTGTGTTACCTAGGTTAATCCCGCCAAACTGAACACATACACCCCCCGTGTAGAAGAAATCCATAATCAACATGTCACGTAATTTATTATTGGAAAAATGACATTGGGTGGGGTTTTTTTTGGAAATATTAGAAATCATACTACCAAATCATCTTACCTGAACTTAAGCAGAGCAAGTAAAATCTCCGATTGTCCCAAATCTTTACAAGAAATACACCACTTAAATTCTAACCCCGGATCTGACAACTAAATTTTAAGCCGTTTGCCATTAAATCGGGGCTAATGACAGATACATGCTAATTGATCAAGCTTAGGTTAATTAAAAGTTTGTTATAATTAAGGTGGTGTGAATAATTTTGTTGTACAAGAATTTTCCCCAAAGATTTAATATAAAGCAAACATTGGTAAATAAATTAGAGAGTGATTACAAAGCCAGCAATGTTTGATGAGAATCAATGTATGATTATGCATTTAGAGTTTTTGTTCATTGCCATTTTGCATTCATACAAAGAAAGTGTAAATTGGCACAATAAGCTAAAAGAAAAATCCAAATTTATGAGTTCGGGACAATGAAATAGGGAATTGAGAATCTAGGTAATTGCCCAAAACCTTAGATTGAGAGCACAAGCACTTAAATTTTTTAAAACATTATATATGGTTATAATTAATTAAACTAAATTGATAAAATAATTTTGTCGAGGCTTGTGGGAAAATGGAATTAATTAACATCACAGTCTCCTAAGATGTATTTGGTCAAAATAATGTTGTGGGAAAATCTCACTTTCTCCAATTTCTTGGCCTGCGTTTTGCTTGTAATATTTTACTATATGATTATGATTTATTTTTAATTTCACATGCTTTGACTATTCTAGAGCCAGCAAAGATTCATGTCCCACATAGAGTTTGCAAGTTACAAACAAATTAAGGGTTTAAGCAAATTTTAATAAAAAGTATATTTATCATGATTAAAAATATGATATTCATTATATAATTAAAAATTATAATATTTTAAAAAAAATTAAAACTCTAATTTTGGAGCCCAAGTCAATTGTTTCCCAAGGCCACCTCCTCCCCTAACTTTTTGTGTAATATAATATAATATATACTACAAGAGAATGTTGGATTACCAACCGAAAATATTTTACCGATAAAAACTATTAAATATCGACTTTTTAAAGTTTAAAATTTTTTTTGACCCAATACAGACGGACTAATCTGTCAGTATTTCATCGAAAAAAGACGTGCACACAAACTTAACACCAAGAAATGAGGCCAAATTTTTACTAACATCTTACCGATTATATTTTCAATTGTTAAACAAAGTCATTTTACCGACCGAATAGATAAGTCTATATTATTTCAAATTTACCGACCGATTACATAGCGGTCGATAAGTGTAAAATAATTTTAATAAAAATTATTAAAAAAATGGATATATACCGACTGAATATATATCGACCGAAATTTAGGTCGGTAATTACCAATCGATGACAAGTCGATCGGTAATATTAGGCTCCTAACAATAATTGAGTGCCAAGATATGACACCAAAACTAAAGTTTTACTGATCAAAAAATTTGGTCAGTAAATTACCAATATAAAAACAAACTTTCAAGGTAATATGAAAGATCTGTATAACTCATCATGGAACGTACCATATCCAAAAAAGTACGATTTTTTCGTTTAGACACACCATTGTTGTGTTGAGGTGTTCCTGATGGACTATATTGGACGAGAATCTCATTCTCCCTTAAATAACTTATGAATTCATCACTCATGTATTCACCATCTTGATCTGATCGAAGGTACTTGATGAATTTACCGGTTTATTTTTCTACTTCGTTTCAGAATATTTTGAACTTGTCAAATGTTTCTGAATTATGTCTCATCAAATAGACATATCCATATCTTGACTTATCATCCGTGAAATTCACGAAGTATGTTGAACCATCATGAGCGGCGTGATTTAATGGACCAGACACATCGCTGTTTATTAGCTCCAATAAATCTTCAGCACGGTGTCCAACACCAAGAAATGAGGCCTTTGTTATCTTCCATTAGATACATGACTCGCAAATCGGATAAGGATGTAAGGTAACATTTTCAATCAAACCATCATTAACTAAATTTGATAGACGTCTAACACCTATGTGGCCCAATCTCATAAGCCATAATTCAGTATTATTTAATTCAGATCTTCTACTTGTATTTTCCTCTACATTAAAGACATCTTTATATGTTTCCAAAATATAGTGACCGTTAGATAAAGAACATTCACATATCAAATAGTTGTCTTTATCATATAAACATAAAACACCATCTTTATTGTTTATTTTATATCTCTTTTTATCCAATATCGGTAGTGATATTATTTGTCTGATAAGGGATGGTATATAATAAAAGTCATATAAATCTAATTTACATCCATTAGAGAGATTTTAAACAATCGTTCTGATAGCCTTGACATCCAATATCTCCCAATTGCCGACTCTAAGTTGAATTTCCCATTTGTTCAGCCTTCTTTTAACTCTCATGGCTTGCATAGAGTTGCAAATAGGAGTAGGACTACCGATGTCTAACACCCAACCACTATTTGCATCTAAGGCTAATGAGATGTCAATAATAGGAAAAATACAAAGCGTACATGAGATTCCTGCTTTTCCTTTCAGATATGGACAATCTTTCTTCCAGTGTCCAGACTTCTTACAGTGTAGACATGCATCACAAGTTACATGCGGTCTTGCAATTTGTTTCTTAGAATCTTTCTTCTTATTTCTCATTTTAATCTTCTTAGACTTCCTAGAAGTCTTTGAATAGCTTGCTCCACCATGGAGGTATAAAATGAGATTCCTTTTCTTAAAATCATGTTTCACCGAGTGTAACATATTGTGAAGCTATTCATATGTGGCTTGCATTAAATACATTACAAAGCCAATATATGTATCGGGTAAAGAAGATAAAATCAGATTTTAGTCTAGCCTTTTATCTATCACAATGTCATGTCATTCCATATATCGGATTTGGTCAATCATGTTCAAAACATGAATGCTAACCATTCATTCATCTTTGAGCGTAGCATGGAATAATTCCTTAGACCTCCGATATATCTCAATTTCTTGATTTTCTTCGAACAACTCCTTGAGTGTTCTTATAATGCTCCAAGCATTTGGTACATATATGTACTGACTAAGTAAATTAGGAATAATTTCGACAGACATTGGATTGAGCGTAACATACCTCAATCTTTCTGACTCCAAGATAAGGTGGATGTTCATTTCCCATTCAAAATAGTTCTCGGCACCTTTCAGTTTATTAGAATCCAGAAGTCACGCTAATGGATTTGCGGCAACCATCTACAAGACAATAATTAAACACTAGCAGTAAATTTTTTATTTCAAAATAAAAACACTAATCGATTATGGAATTTTAAATCTATTAGTGCTCTCTCATTACTTTATGTAATTCTATAACCCCCCCTTAACGGAAAAATAGAAATTTGACTATTAAAATTTCATAGCGGGAAGTGGATCCCAGAAATCTACTCCAGCCTCACACTATCGACGGTCTTGGCCTTTATAAACTCATTAGGTAGATCTCCAAGGTCAATCACATTCATGTGACTCCTATTTTATTCTTGAACTGTTTCTTACCCTCACAATAATGACAATATTGGATTAAGACGTATTCCAAGTGTATGATTGTCAAAGTGCACTAATGAGCTTCGTAGTAAACCCTCACAATAATGATGGTATTGGGTGACTACGTTAACTCATCACACTACATCTAATATTTTACCAGAGAGAACTAAGTTCCGAGCACTTATACCCTCACAATAATGACGGCCTTGGGCATAAGTAGTAAGAACTCATTCATCTCCGTATTTACATAACAAACCATCCAATAATGCTCCAACATTATTAATACTATTACTTAAAATAAAGTAATCACCTAATCACGAGAGATTTATGACAATCAAGTCATTAACATGCTTGGGTCAAAATTAAAATTTTAATTTAAAAACATGCAATGCATATCCAATATGACTTATGCATAAATAAATTAAAATTATCATGGCATATATTCAAAATACATGTGTTGTTTTTTCGTAATAAAATGTAGTTTTTCATAAAATATTTTAAAAATACACCCATTCTAGATATCCATGGGATCAGACCCACTTTCGTTGTGGGTCTATATGAAAAAACAAGGACCAAATTAGAGTCCAGAAACTCCGGAACGGAGAAAATGAAGTTTCAGCGCGGACATCAGGTTACGGCGCGTCGCGACTCTCAGGTTTGGGCGTCGCGACTCCCAATCTGTGAGAGGCCGGCATCGCGACGCCCGCAGCATTGAATGTTGAGTGTCGCGATGCCTGAGATCAGAGTCGCGATGCCGGCCTGTGTAAAATGTTGGCAGATAGCAATTTTGCCTTCAAATCAATTCTAAATATTTTTATTTTTCTCCAAATATTTCAATACACCTAAAATCCAATTTTATCATCAAAACCATCATCAACACATATTATACAACAAACATACATATATTCTAAATACATATATGCATTTATTTGAATCAAAACACAAACTAAATTAGAATCCCACAATAAAATGAGTCATGAACAATTCTAGGTCACTCAAAGGTGGTCAAATTATTCTAGAATGGTAGCCATAGCTCTAAGCTCTAATTAAGAGTTTCAAACTCTTACTAATTGTTTCATGTCCAATATGAACATATTTGACCCAATTACAAACATATTGTGTTTATACTTCTAAAGCATTTATACACAATTAATTAGCCTAATTTCAACTTCAAGCTACGCTATTATATATCCAATACATAATTCACCTCTATATATATCACTAATGAAGAACATAGTTTAGGAGAATATCAAACTTACCTAGCAAACTTGATAGAAAGATCCAATCTTATTCTCCATGTTGAAATGATTGGAGAACTTCCAAAGTTTAGCAAGCTTGACTCCAAGACCCAATCTTGATTCAATTGCTAGCAAGCTTCGCTCCAAGATCCAATCTTGATTTCTCCTTGTTGAAATATGGTAGAGATCTTCCAAAGTTTCTCTAACACTTATCCAACTTAGGTTAATTTCTCTAACTCTTGCTTATTTTAACTTTCTTAAGCTTGATTAAAA